>JAQMRL010000038.1:1316816-1356816 GCA_035578175.1 Catonia carolina | reverse complement strand
GGTTTATTCAATTTGTTATTCTCTACAAGATAGGGTAGGCGCCATGTTTGCTGAAATTCTGCGTGAGGCTGTTTTTACGTAAAAACATTTTCTTTTTAAGATTGCGGCTTTAATATGCATTTTAGCGCAAAACGTTATGTAATAAAAGTTGTAGAGAATGTAAAATTCTACAACTTTTATTTCAAACTTTTTTTTTGTATAACGCTTAGTTTAGCGGTAATTAGCAATTTTCTGTTTTTTTCTCACGAAAACGTGTGAAAAATTATTTTTTTAAGATTTCGGCCTTAGAATGCATTTTACGACAAAAGTGTGTATAATAAAATTTGTAGAAAATTAAAAGATCTACAACTTTTATTTAAAGCTTTTTTTTGTACAGTGCCTAGTTTAGCGTGAATGAGCGATTTTCCGTATTTTTAAGCTAAACTGAGGTCGATTTTAATTTTGTATATTTCACTAATGTTTTTTGAGGTTAGTTTTTTGTTCATTTCTAATGTTTTAATACTAAAGTTAGGTTTAGTGTTAAATATTTGCATTGGCAAGAGAAACTTGTGTGAGAGTTTCACACCAGATTTTTTAGCTTTAAATTGTTATCGGGTGCCGTCGCTGTTCTTAAATAATGCACCTATCCCAAAAAATTCTACTGTTCGCTATCTTGCACTTCATTTCGAGCAACGCATGACCTGGAAACACCACATTAAGACAAAACGACTTCAACTAAACTTACGTTTGAAAGAACTGTAGGCTACAGGTTTGTTCACTCTAAATCACGCATACGTCTCAAACAGAAATTATTACTCTACAATTCTCTCTTAAAACCTATCTTGATGTACGGTATTCAAATTTTTGGTTGCGCAAAGCTGAGTAATTTAAAAATTATTCAAGCATTCCAGTCTAATTTTCTCCGTATAGTTACCGGTTCACCATACTATGTCTCAAATTACACACTTCACAACGATTTAAAAACACCATTCATTTGCGACATCGTCAAAAATAATTATACTAAATTCTACTCAATATTACCAATCCATAATAATCCACTTATCAGTGATATGGCAAATCCACCAGGCTTTATTAGAAGATTAAAAAGAAGATGGAGCAGAGTTCTTCTTTAATTCTTTCTGCATGTTTATGTTGAAAAAATAAAATAGTGTGAAATATTTGTAATTTTTGTTTTGTTCTAAATGTTTTATTACTCTTGATAATAACTTTTCTGTGACAAAATGAACTTTTTGTTTTTCTTTTCATACTTTTGTATATTATGTATGTCTCTTGTTATTCCAAATTTAACATTGCTGAATGTTGAATTTTATTTCCTGTCTGTTCTTGTTTGTAATTTAATATCGACGTTTTCTCATCTTTTGGTTGTTCTGTATATAGTACAGTTGAAGATTCAAAATAAAGAATAAAAAAAAAAAAATTTTTATCGGGAACTGTACATTAGTGACAACTACCCAATTTGATCGCTGTATTTTTGTAGTTTAACCCACCGGTTTGGTCTAGAGGTATAGTCATCGCCAAAATATGGTGTTTAACAGCTGATTTTCGGAGACGAAGGTTCCTGGTTGAAATCCTAGTAAAGGTAGTTACTTTTATACGGATTTGAATGCTAGACAGTGGTTGTGGGTGTACTTTGATGGTTGGGGTTCAATTAACCATACTCAGTGAGTGTGTCTGTAGAAGACTACAGTCTCATTTACACGTCATACATATCATCCTCATCTCATTGGGTCATGGGGTTGCTTATTGTTCTCAATTGAACACATTGCAACTGACACAAAATTAGGAATTAAAAAAAAAAATTTTCAAGTGAATAAGGTATGAGTTTGAACAAGGAATCCCAGTAGAGTTTGTTCATGGATGGCTGTCAGCTGGTCACCATACAAAGTCGCTTGCCCAACCGGTGTTACTTAACAAATGTTGTTGTTTAGGTGATCAGCCTTTAGGCTGGTTTGAACCTCTAGAGGCTTTACTAAGTAAAACGAGGAGTGAGGTGGTTTACCATTGCCACAACTCACTGAGTGGAAAAGTACGCTTTCCAGCATGCCGGGCCCTCTGAAAAGCACAAATTTTCCACTCTGCAAATGACACCTTCACTTCATTAACCACAGGGTCCAACTGTATAATGTAATTCATTACTTTCAGAGGAGATAACTGTGATTAGTGTCACAGTACACCTCTACCTCTTCTCTTATTAAATGATTCAGTCATTTAATTGGCTGACCATGCGATAAGAAACAGAACTATTTATTTTAACCCCTGCAACTAACAGATTGGGTGTAAATAATATGACACGCCACCTGTCTGTTATGGGCAGACTTAACAAATAATAGCGAGTTTCTACCAGCTGACTGACTGGGCTGGCCTTGTGTGTGTGCGTGTGTAGTGGGGGTGGTGGTGGTAATTGAATTAGTAATAAATTGGATGAGAGCAGTATTAGCTACTCGATGTTGGAAAAGTATGTGAACGATCGATCGGTTTCATGTCCACTCATCCACTCAACATACCCAGCCTATATCCCTATAGCCCTATAGCCCTATACTGCCCTACTAAGAAAGAAGGCAGTAAGTGCAAAAAGCTAAAGTGTGGGAAAAATGGCTTTATAGTATTTTCGACAGCTGTAACACAATTATTAATGTAACATGATTTAGTGATTATATGGTAAAAAGGGAGTTTTTTTAGCTTTTTTTAAGTTAAAAATTGAAAAAGTTGGTTACAACAATAATTAAAACTCTGGTGTGAAACACTCACACAACTTTCTCTTCCCAATGCAAATAATTAACAATAAACCTAACATTAGTATTAAAACATTAGAAATGAACAAAAAACTAACCTCAAAAAACATTAGTGAAATACGCAAAATTAAAATCGACCTCAGTTTAGCTTAAAAATACGGAAAATCGCTCATTCACGCTAAACTAGGCACTGCCCAAAAAAATGCTTAAAATAAAAGTTTTAGATCTCTTAATTTCCTATAAATTTTATTATATACACTTTTGTCGTAAAATGAGTTCTAAGGCCCAAATCTTAAAAAATAGATTTTTCACACGTTTTTGTGAGAAAAAAACAGAAAATCGCAAATTACCGCTAAACTAAGCGTTATACAAAAAAATGTTTGAAATAAAAGTTATAGGATTTTAAATTCTCTACAATTTTTATTATATAAAGTTTTGCGCTAAAATGCATATTAAAGCCGTAATCTTAAAAAAACAACGTTTTTACGAGAAAACACCCTCACCAAGAATTTCAGCACAAATGACGCCTACCCTATCTTGTAGAGAATAAAAAGTTGAGTAAACCAGGCGATTTTTAAAAAAATCGTAGGACCAGTTTTTGAGAAAATCGCAAAAAAGTGAAAAATTACACGAATAAACTACTACTTCCGGTTGACCGATTTTGATGAAAATGTTCGTGTCGGGTCCGGTAGTGGTATGTAACTTAAATTTCAAGTTTCAAGTTTGTACGATGTTCCGTTCTTGAGATATTCTGTTCACACACACGTGCGCGCGCGCGCACGCACACGCGCGCACACGCACACGCACGCGCGCGCACACACACACACACACGTACACACTCATAGACACACACACACACACACACAGACCAATCGCTAAAAACATGTTTTTGGGTTCAGGGGGTCTGAAAACGTATAGATCCGGTGAAAACTCGATTTCGAAAAATCGACATGAAAACAATACTTTCCTTCCTATATATTTATATAGGCAAGAGAAAGTAAAAATCACCCTAAAAAATTATGTTATTCAATTTCATTTATATCACTTTAAAGACAACTATTTACGAAAACAATTTACGAAAACTACAAAAAATCATTTATTTATTGTAAAAAATAAAAATACTGCTATAAAAATTTCAAAAATTCTATTTTTAGCTTTTTAATCAATATGAATCAATTTACATTCATAAAAAACTGACCATGTATTTTATCAATCGATTACTTACTGATTATTTTCATACGCTGTTTTTACAAATTGAGTGAAAAATAAAAATTCTATGAATTTTTTAGTCATCATACTAATAAAAGGAAGACGCCGGCATTTTTTGGTAAAACTGCTGACGTCCTAATGATAGGACGCTGGCACTTTAAGGGTTAAGTAACACCGGTTGGGCAAGCGACTTTGATTGGTGACCATCCATGAACAAACTTTACTGGGGGTCCCGTCCCTGTTCAAACATCCACGCCAAAAACTATCAAATTGGGTGGTGGTAGTTGTCAACAAAGCACAGTTCCCGATAACAAATACTACTTACTTACTCCCATGGCCATCTATATCGGAGTTGATATTTAGCCGCACCAACAAAAAGCCTCCATGTCGCTCGATCTTCAGCATCTCTTTCTGTAGCTCCAAGTCTCTCCATGTCGGTCTTAACCTGCTTCCACCATCTTTGTCTAGGTCTTCCCCGGGGGCGCCTTCCTGTGGGGTTGGGGTCTAATATTTTCTTCAGGTTGGACTCTTCTCCTCTTCTTAGCACGTGCCCAGCCCATCGCATTCTCCTACATTTTATTTCGCTTACAATGTCTGGGTTACTGTAAAGGTCCCTAATTTCCTTGTTGTATTTTCTTCTCCATTCTCCTTGTTCATATGTGGGCCCATATACCTTGCGCAGGACTTTATTTCCAAACACTATCAGCTTTTTTTCTTCCTTCTTGGTCATTCTCCACGTTTCAGAGCCATATAGGCTAATAGAACTGGACATATGATTGTTTTATATAGTCTAATCTTTGTTTTGTGGGACAGGGACTTTAAAGATAGTAATTTGTTGCAGGCATACATACATTTGTTTGCTGAGTTTACCCTGTTTTGTATCTCCACAACATCAGAATTTTTGTTTGAGATGGTTACTCCAAGGTATTTGAATTCATGGACTTGTTCAAATTCATGCTCATTTATTTTTAGACTGCTCAGCCTTCCCCCTTGGTTCCTTGTAAAGCGTATAAATTTGGTTTTGGAATCATTTGTAACTAAACAAATTTTCTCTGTTTCTTCCATTAACAGTTTGATAAGGGTTTTCATGTCCTCCAAGGTTTCTGCAATAATTGCCACATCATCTGCAAAAGCCAGCACATTAATCTTTGGTCCGACCTCTACACCTACATCTTGATGTGCTACTTTTTGGAGCGCCTCTTCTATGGCCATATTGAATAAAATTGGAGAGAGTCCATCTCCCTGTCTGACTCCTGAGTTGACCGAGAAGGGGTCACAGTAGTGACCATCTATTTTATCAGAGCATCTTGACCCTGTCACACTCATTTTTGACAAGTTAATGAGTTTTTTGGGATACCAAATTTCTCTAGTTGTGTCCATAGTCTATCTCTATTAATACTATCATACGCTTTTCGGAAGTCTATGAAGACTGCATAAAATTCTTTGTTGTATTCCCAATATTCTGCTATTATTTCTTTCAGGATGAACACTTGGTTTTTTGTTGACTGATAACAAATAAAAGCTTAAAAAAAATAAAAGTAACTCGTGTGACGCTCTGTTATTATTTTGTGTGTTTCAGAAGGGAGTGAATAAGATCGAAGAGGCACTTGTAAATGGAATAGTAGTGGCTGTGGACGATCATCGATTACATCGATGAGGAAACGTTCGTTGGTTTAGTATCGATTGTGAGGGCAGGGAATCGATAATGAATGGTACGTCGGAAGATACGAGATGAGAGTGTACCGCGCGCATTGCTCGAATCGGAGGTGGATATCGTATGGAACTTGGTGTTCCAACAAATTTCTTTTATTATCGTTTCTCTTTTTAACCGTAATGTGTTTACTTTTTAAAAATCTCATCGATACGAGAGACCTTTTCCAACCGTACTGGTTGTTCGGCGGAATGCAAAATTCGTCGCAAGCGGCCGACATCGGTTGTTTTTTTTTACCGACGGCGGAGCGAAGACGAGGAGGAGGTGGAAATTGCCAACAACGATCTCCAACTGTTGGATTCGGACCGAGTGGCTAAAGATGGTTCGATATTTTTCCACGAAACGTCTTGTCACGAAGAAACGTCGCCGTTGCTGACATCGAGACAAGCGTGCGCCGTCGAATCCGCGGCGAAAATGAATCCGGATTCGCAAGTGTACGTTCTGTTTCCTTCGCCGGTCGTTTTGAAGCATCACCGTAACAACAGCTACCTGAAACAATTACGCTCCTACCCCAATATACATCTACGTCACATCAACATCGAAAGGTGAGTCACGCCTAACATTGTCGTTTGTGATTTTATTAGTTAATTAATAAATTTATTTATTTATTTATTTACTATTGCTAACCCACCGGGTTAGTCCTAGAGCAGTGGTTCCCAACCTGGGGGCGATCGCCCCCTGGTGGGCGATTTTCGCAGGGGGGCGATGAGTATTCAAAGACAGAAAAATAAAACTGTACTACAGGGCAGAATATTTAATGTCGCGGATAAATGTTTTTTTTACAAACAAATTGTTTAGTTTTTACAAACAAAAACTAAACACTTTGTTGACATTTTTTATGGTCGAGCTCCTACACATTGTGACGTTTCTACTTAGTCCTTATTTTTTCGCGGCATGCGTTCGGTCGTATTTTCGCGCATGCGTGTTTTTATTATTTCGTTCTTCTATGTTTGCGGGCTTTTCGACAGTCCCGCAATATCCGTGGAGATGAGCGGATGTTGGTGTATAACAAGAATGTTACAGTTTAAAAGTATATTAATGTTAGTTCAAAATCGCCGGAGCCTAATTTGGTAATATGAAGCATGTTTTCAATGTTACACAAGATTGTAATTAAATTCATTTTGTTTAACAATGTATTATTTTTTTGTAATGCATTATAATATATTTAGTTTTTCTCTTGTAATTGTTTATTTTTTTTTCTATAACATTTTATGTTTTATTTTATATTTTTTGAAACAATACATCTTTTGTTTTCAAATGTAAAATGTATATCTTTCTTTTTAATCACACCTGTTTCCCTGATTTTATCATTACTCACTGAGTCGGATCCCAGCAGTAAATTCTATTTTATTAAAATTTGTTTTAAATTTTTTGTGCATGTCACAAAAATGGCGACCGTGTGACAGGATTACGACTCTTGAGGGTGATGGGATTAGGGGAATAGGTACAGAGGTTTGTACTATTTATAATTTGTGTATTACTTTTCTAAAATGTCGAAAATAAATAATAGGGTCAAACAAAAAATGGGTAAAGTTGTAAAATCAGGGGGTTTAGTAGGAAGTGAAGATGACACAATTAGTTTAGTAGAATCAGATGTAATAAATATTGAAAATCAAACAAATGAAGAGGAATCAAGTAGAAACAGTGAGAGTAGTGAACAAGGTGCAGTCTTAGGTTTTGATAGGCCAATGGTTTGTTTAAATGTCGTGTTGGGGACGACGGGTGATGATAGTACTGAATACGAGGAAATGGAGGAATTTGTATCTGGTAGGGAAGAAGGGGATGATAATAGTATTATAGTAAAAAATGTTGAAGGTGCTAATGAAATAAATAGTTTAGGGCGATGTAGGGTTGAAAGTAATAAAACAAATGTAGACAATAATGAATTATTAGATAAAATGATGGAAATGATGACAAGTATGCCAAGTGAAATGAAAACTATTGAAAAACATATCGAAAAACAGGGCTTACAAACACTGGCAGAAATGAAACAGCGACAGAATAGTTTAAAACAAGACATAAAAAATTTTAAACAAAGTTAATTTAGATTTAAGTCGACAAATTAGAAAGGGTGAGGAAAATTTGAATAAAACAAACATCAGATTAGACAAAGTAGAAACTGAATTTAGGAATATAGAAAAAACTGTTGAACATAAAATTAGTAGTAAGTTTGTCGAGAATAAAAAATTTTGTTTAGAAATGATTGGGGAAGAAGTAGAACGTACTGTTGGTAGAATAGAATTAGTTGCAAATGAACAGATTGAAAAGTGTGAAGGGGATATTCAGAAAAGGGTTGAAATAAAATTAAATCAGCAGGTTAATAGTATTAAAGCTAAAATGAAACATATTGAAAAACAGGGAACGGAACATGGTGAAAATTTTCAAAAAATTAACGAAACCAGAAATGAACAATTGAATGAGATAGTAGGTGAAATTAGGAATCAAAGACAGGAGTTAGATGTGGTAAAAGAAAAACTGAATGAAACTTGTGAGGGGGAAAACAATAAAGTTATTAAAAATTATATAATTAATAAAGAGAGTGAAGTAATAAAATTAACAATTGATTATCATAATCCAATGGAATTTATAAAAAATTTAAAACGTGAAATTGAGTTTAAAAAATTAAATAATTGGGAAAAAGTACGAGAGGTAATTGATTTGGCATTAGGGCAAACTAAGGAAGGTAGTACTTGGTGGAACTACGTAAAGGAAGGAATAGAAAGTGTAGAGCAATTTATTGAAAAATTTAAAAATAAATTTTGGTCAGCTAACATTCAAATGGGTATCAAACTTGATTTGTTTTCAGGGAAATACAGAATGGGGGGAAGTTTAAGTATGTCTGAATATCTAATGAAAAAACACAATGTAGGAAGAAATTTAGAACCGCAAATGACAGATGGTGAATTATTGAGAGTTCTAGGTGGGCATTTTGATGGTTTCGTGAATAAAGCTAGGATAGTTAGTAGAGTCAATAGCATAGAAGAATTCATACAGTTACTAGATGAGGAAATAGGGGGTGAAATGAGAAGGTCAGAATTAGCAGAGAGAAGACAGGTAGAAAACAAATTAACAGTACAGTACAAAACAGACATAATAACAATAATAATTTAGGTACAGCACAAAACCGCTATAATAATCATCATAATTTCAATACACTACAAAACAGACATAATAATCATAATAATTTCAGTACACCACCATACAGACAAGGAAACAATTACAGATACAATCAAAGGGACAGATACAATCAGAGAGAAAATGAAAACAGACCACACGTAAAATCATATAATTCAGAACAAGAAAACAGATACAACAGGGGACAGAATTTTCAAAATACAGGGAGTCAAAACAAACAGGAAAATATGGCAGTAAATTGTATAACAACTGAAGCACAGATACATTCGGAAAACTAGAACAGGGTATACAAAACAAAATCATTGTGCCTGATGTACCAGAGGATAAAGGTTTAAATAATAAAATACAAATAAAGAATAAAGAAATAGACTATAATGAAATAATACATTTGGGAAGTGAGAAAATAGTTAATACTATAACATGTAATTTATCAGAAGATTTGTTAGAGGAAAAAACAGAACAAAGTAACATTAACGACTATAATTTAGCTGAAATAGAAATTACAATTAATGGGGTAACAGATAAAGCTTTGCTTGATTCAGGTTCAGAAATTTGTGGAATAAATAAACAGTATTTAGAATATTTAGAAAAGAATAAAAATATTAATATGTTATAGATGCCAGTTCAGGGAATGTGTATTGTTACTGCCACTGGACGAAAAAAGAAACAAATTAATAAACAGGTCATGTTAGAAATTCAAATAAAAAATATTAAATTACCAGTTGTTTTCATTGTAATCAATAATTTAAGTGTAAATTTAATTCTAGGGTCTGATTTTTTGAATAAAAATAATGTAATTTTAAATTTTGAAAAAGGGCAAATGGTTATTAATAAAGAAATAGTTCCATTTTTAGAAAAAACTGTTATAAGTAAGAAAATTTTTCAAATTAGTGTAAGTGGTGTAGACGATGAAGAAATAAAACTATGGGAAAATCAAATGTTAACAAATTAATCAGAATTTTCAATTCGTACAAAAATATTTTTCAGATATTCCTGGAAAGATAAATGGGTATCAATGTAAAATTAAAATTAATGAAGGTATCAAATTTAATAGAAAAAGCTACCCTATTTGCTAAAAGGTGAGCAGAGATACCCGTTTGCTAAAAGGTGAGCAGTTCAAACTGAAATAAACAAATTATTAAGTCAAGATATAATAGAACCAAGTAATAGTTGTTTCACGAATCCATTAGTTGCAGTAACCAAGCCTAATGGGGAGGTTCGTCTTTGTTTGGATGCAAGGCAGATTAATAAAGTAATAATAAAAGATCACACTCAACCAGAAGCAATTGATGATATATTACTGAGATTTCAAGGGGTTAAATACAAGAGCAGTTTTGATTTAACAAGTGGATTTTTACAGGTCGAGTTATCAGAAGAAAGTAGACAGTATGTTGCATTTTCATTTAATGGTCGTAATTTTCATTTCAAACGTTTACCATTTGGTTTAAATATTTCTGTAGCCGAATTCATAAAGGCATTAAATCTAGCATTGGGAGCTGAAATTTTGAGTTATGCTTTAATATATGTAGACGATTTGTTGATATTTTCTAATAATTTAAGTGAACATTGTATGCGAATTAACAAACTTTTTAACAGATTAAGGGATTTTGGGGTTACACTAAAACTTAAAAAATGTAAATTTTTAGCGTCAGAGATAAAGTATTTAGGTTATATTGTAAATAAAGAAGGAATTTCAGTAAATCCAGAAAAAACTATTGCTATTTCTAATTTTCCGACACCAAGAAATTTGAGAGACCTTCAGTCATTTTTGGGAGTTTGTAATTTTTATAGAAAATTTCAGAAAAATTATGCAGAACTAACAAGTAAATTTAAAGATCAGTTGTCAAAGAAAAATGAGTTTACATGGGGTGAAAAGGAGGAACAAGTTTTTAACGAAATCAAAAGAAAATTTCTCAATTGTGTAACTATAAGGCAACCAGATTTTAAAAAACTTTTTATTTGAGCTGTGATGCTAGTAAATCTGGTATTGGGGGTGAGTTATTTCAGTTAGATTCTAACGGGGAGCATAATGTAATTTGTTTTATTAGTAGGGGTTTAAGTAAATATGAGAAATCTTATTCGATTACCGACTTGAACTTTTATCTATTGTTTTTAGCGTGAAAAAATTGAGAAGTTTTCTTTTGGGCAATAAAGTAGTCGTAAGAACTGACCATCAGGCATTGACATTCCTAAAAAATTGTAAATTATCACATGGTAGAATTTTAAGATGGAGCCTATTTTTACAAGAGTATGATATAGAATTTGAATTTATACCCGGTAAACAGAATGTAGTAGCAGATTTGTTGTCCCGAATAGAAGATAATAATAATAAGGTTGAAAATGAGTATAGGGTGTTTAATGTTATTAGAGAAAATGAATTGTCAGAATTGATTAGTTTGATTAAAGAAAATCTTGAAAAAGACGAATACTATCAAAAAATTGTTAGAATGTATAACGATAAAAAAAAGTTCATGTACACCAGCTTCATAAGATAAAAGATGGATTGTATTTTCAGCGTAATAATTTAAAAGATAAGTGTTGGAAGGTTTATATACCAAAATATATATTAAATAAATTTATAATGTATTACCATGAAAAAATTGGTCATGTAGGTGTAAATAGATGTTTTAAATATTTAAGTGAATTTTCTTGTAGTAGAAACTTTAAAACAGCAATAAAAGAAGTAGTAACATCTTGTTAAACTTGCCAGTTAGTTAAAAGTAATAATGTAAATAATCAAGGTTTAATGTATTCTATTGTGTGTAAAGATAATTTAGAAAAGTGTTTTGTTGATGTTTTTGGACCACTTTGTAAAACATATCAAGGGTTAGAGTACATTTTCATTTTGGTTGACGGATTTTCAAAATTTGTTGAACTGTATCCTATTAAAAAGGCTACAGCAAATACTTTAATTGCACAAGTTAAAAAATATGTCAAAGACGTCGGTAAACCGAATAAAATTATAAGTGATAATGCAAGTCAATTTGTGAGTAGAGTATGGAGAAATGGTTTAGCTGCATTGAATATAAAATATGGAACTATTACTGCGTACAAAGCATCTTCAAATTTAAGTGAGAGATGTTTGAAGGAGGTGGGAGTTATTTTAAGATGTTATCTATTAAATAAAAAACATAGTGAATGGTTTAAGTACGTGTCGACAGCAGAAAGAGTAATAAATACCAACTTAAACAGTGTAATTGGATTTAAACCTATTGAAGTAATGTATGGTGAAAAACACATAGACAACATCTACAAACATGTACATTTTCCCGTAGATAACATCGAATTTGAAAAAAGTACCAATGAGATCGGAAAGTTAGTAAAGGAGCGAATAGAAAGAATGGCTAAAATACGACTAGAGAAAAACAAGAAGAATCTTAGTAAAATAGAATACAAAGTGCGCGATTTAGTCTTGGTTAGAAATTTTGTATTGTCCAATAAAAGTAAAACGTTTTGTGCTAAGTTGTCACCAAAATACAAAGGACCTTATAAAATTATAAAAATGTACAAGAAAAACTATTTTAAAATGAAATGTGTACAGACAAATAAAGTGCTATCTGTAAACCGAATTTTAGTTAAAATATACAAAGACAATATGAATATGTACTATGGCGTAGTTTAGTATGTAGATTTATTTTTAAAATGTAATAAGTTTAGTATGTAAAATTTGTTGTCAAATTAACATTTACAATATTGAATAAATCTTTAAAATCCATCCTACAGTGTTGTCAAATCGTGAATTAGTTACATTAAGTTATAGTTAGATTTAGATAAATTTCAAGGTTTTCATATAAATGTTAAATAATTTTTATAATAATATGTTGTAATAACTTTATGTAGGAGGTAAAATGAGGTAATGTTTGGTAGTATGATATCATATTTTAAGTAATAGTATTGAAATTATGTCATAGTAGTATATGTATCAACTTGTTAAAATTATTTTGTCAGCAATGTTAGTGTGGGTGGAGTGAGATCATCAATGATCTAATAAACTAATTAAAATTTATTTTAATTAAATTACGTAATTTAACAATCATAATATGTAATCGACTGCATAAAATGACATCATACATTTATTCCATGTATTTATAATATTTTTAGTTATAAGTTTAATAGTTTAGTAGTTTTCAATAAAGTTTTTACAAACCTCTGATTTAGTTATATATTTATAATGTAGGTGTCATCTAAAAATATAAAAAATAATGTATTTTGATTTATTTCTTTTTATTATTTTGTTTTTTGTAGACTTGTGGAACATTGAACACAATGTATTTTTTATAAAAAAAAAATTGCTATAATTTTTAATATATTGAATTTCAAAATTATATAAATTTTTTGGTGGGCATTTTGTGACGTTTCTACTGAGTCCTTATTTTTTCGCGGCATGCGTTCGGTCGTATTTTCGCGCATGCGTGTTTTTATTATTTCGTTCTATGTTTGCGGGCTTTTCGACAGTCCCGCAATATCCGTGGAGATGAGCGGATGTTGGTGTATAACAAGAATGTTACAGTTTAAAAGTATATTAATGTTAGTTCAAAATCGCCGGAGCCTAATTTGGTAATATGAAGCATGTTTTCAATGTTACACAAGATTGTAATTAAATTCATTTTGTTTAACAATGTATTATTTTTTTTGTAATGCATTATAATATATTTAGTTTTTTCTCTTGTAATTGTTTATTTTTTTTTCTATAACATTTTATGTTTTATTTTATATTTTTTGTTGAAACAATACATCTTTTGTTTTCAAATGTAAAATGTATATCTTTCTTTTTAATCACACCTGTTTCCCTGATTTTATCATTACTCACTGAGTCGGATCCCAGCAGTAAATTCTATTTTATTAAAATTTGTTTTAAATTTTTTGTGCATGTCACAACATGAGATGAAGAATTCTGGACGCAACTGCTTTGGTTGATTATTTGTTGTGAACAATAATAAATCTTTTTTACGGAATAACATACTTTATTATTTATCAACACATTACTTGAAATTAATTAGGTATACGATGCCAAGAGAAGGGGGCGATAGGTGTAAGTCATCCTTCAGAAAGGGGCGATGCCCCATAAAAGGTTGGGAACCACTGGTCTAGAGGTAAAGTCGTCGCCTGGAGTCAGCTGTTTAACACCTGATTTTCGGAGATAAAGGTTCCTCGTTAAAATCCCTGTAAAGGTAGTTACTTTTATACGGATTTGAATACTAGACAGTGGTTGTGGGTGTACTTTGATGGTTGGGGTTCAATTAACCATACTCTCTCTGGAATGGTCGACCTGAGTCTGTACAAGACTACACTTCATTTACACGTCATACACATTTAATTGGCTGACCATGTGATAAGAAACACAACTATTTATTTTAGCCCTGCAACGAACAGATTGAGTGTAAATAACTTGACACTCCACTGTCTGTTAAGGGCCGAGTTTGCTCCTACTGTCAACAAACAAAAGCCACCTACTACAGGGTGCACGCTAGAGTCCGCGACTTTACGGATGTCGTATTCCTATTAAGTTAACCATTTTTTAAATGTACCAAAAACATCGGTCATGATATGATGTAGGCGTAACAATTTTATTTATAAAAATACTTTTGAAATTATTTAGTTGTTACTTTCTAATCAGCGTGTACACATTTTGATATAATGCGCATGCTCAGTGACGTCATTGTTTAGATTAGGAGCAAACTAAGAGAGGCTGGACTGTAGGCCTATTGGTTCAATTAGGATAGTAGGCAAACGCATACGCGTAATAGGCCTACCTATTTTCAAATACAATATAATAAAAAATCTGGTGTGAAACACTCACACAACTTTCTCTTGCCAGTGCAAATAATTTAAACAATATAACCTAACATTAGTAATAAAACATTAGAAATAAACAACAAAACTAACCTCAAAAAACATAACCTTATTTTAATCATGAGTGAAAGATGCAAAATGAAAATCAACCGCAGTTTTGCTTAGAAATACGGAAAATCACTCTTTCTCTCTAAACTAGGCTCTGTAGAGAAAAATGCTCTAAATAAAAGTTGTAGATTTTTTAATTTTTTATAAATTTAATTATATAAACTTTTTTCGTAAAATGCATACTAAGGCCGAAATCTTAAAAAAATCGATTTTTCACACGTTTTCGTGAGAAAAAAAACAGAAAATTGCTAATTACCGCTAAACTGAGCGTTTTACAAAAAAAATTATTGAAATAAAAGTTGTAGAATTTTACATTGTCTACAACTTTTATTATATAACGTTTTGCGCTAAAATGCATATTAAAGCCGCAATCTTAAAAAGAAAATGTTTTTACGTAAAAACAGCCTCACGCAGAATTTCAGCAAACATGGCGCCTACCCTATCTTGTAGAGAATAAAAAATTGAGTAAACCAGGCGATTTTTAAAAAAATCGTAGGACCAGTTTTTGAGAAAATCGCAAAAAAGTGAAAAATTGCACGAATAAACTACTTCCGGTTGACCGATTTTGATGAAAACGTTCGTGTCGGAGTCCGGTAGTGGTATGTAACTTAAGTTTCAAGTTTCAAGTTCGTACGAGGTTCTGTTCTTGAGATATTTTGTACACACACACACACAGACTAATCGCTAAAAACATGTTTGTGTGGGTTCAGGGGGTCTGAAAACGTATAGATCCGGTAAAAACTCGATTTCTTAAAATCGACATGAAAACAATACTTTCCTTCCTATATATTAATATAGGCAAGAGTAAGTAAAAAGTAATATTTTCCCGTGATTAAATCAAAGTTAAACCCACCGGGTTGGTCTAGAGGTAAAGTCGTCGCCAAAATCAGCTGTTTAACAGCTGATTTTCGGAGACGAAGGTTCCTGGTTCAAATCCTAGTAAAGGTAGCTACTTTTATACGGATTTGAATACTAAACAGTGGTTGTGGGTGTACTTTGATGGTTGGGGTTTAATTAACCATACTCTCTCAGGAATGGTCGATCTGAGTCTGTACAAGACTACACAGTCTCATTTACACGTCATACACATCATCCTCATCTGATTGGGTCATCGGGTTGCTTATCGTTCTCAATTGAACAGATTGCAACGTACACATATTAGGAATTAAAAAAGAAAAATCCAAGTTACGATTTTCATTGAACAAGATTAAGTAAATACATTCAAGATTCAGATTAAGTAAAGGTAGAAGAGTCGTGGTGTAAGAAAGCCCTGCCTGCGCTTACCCAACATTCACCAAGTAGCTTTGCGGTATCTTATGATGTTTTCAACCACTTTTTTGTGTGAGCAGGGGTTCTCTAGTTTATTGTTCATTAAAAACAAACAACGAAATCGGCTAAGTGTAAGCAGTGATTTGAGAGTAGCTCTTAGCAACAGCCTAAACCCTAGAATTCCTCAGCTAGACAGAAAGATTCGTGCACAAAAGTCGCATTGAAATTTTCATTTCATTTTCAATTCATTTTTTAATTTTCATTGTTATTTTCGACTAAGTAAATTCTGTATTCCTTATTTTATTAAAAGACAATTTACAATTAAAATATTATTACTTTTTGTGATGTACAATGTACCCTACTTTCTGAATATAACAATTATATGTTTGTAATAATAGTTTGTTTGTGAAAATGTGTTTTATTTAATCACCTTTTAATTTGGTGATGAACTGATAAGATATAAATGCAATGTTGTGTAATGGGTGGTGAGTGGTAGTTCACTCTCAGGGTGAGTGGTCCGCAGACCACTGCGGCGGGTTGGCAACCACTGCTATAGAGGAAGGAAAGTATCGTTTCCATGTCGATTTTAACAAATGCAGTTTTCAACCCCGCAACAACATGTTTTTACCGATTGATCCCTGTGAGTGTGTGAGTGAACGGAATCACTTAACTTAGATACTACTAGAGGACCCGACACGAACATTCTCATCAAAATCGGTCAACCGGTAGTAGTAGGTAGTTTATTCGTGTCATTTTTCATTTTTTCGATTTTCTCAAAAACGGCTTGTACAATTTTTTTTAAAAATCGCTTCATTTACTACGTTTTATATGTTTAATATGATTGGGTAGGCGCCATGTTTGCTGAAATTTTTGAAAAGGCTGTACTCTCGTAGAAAAAAAAATGTTTAAGATTGCGGCCGTAAAATGCATTTTAGCGCAAAAATCTATATAATCAAAGTTGTAGAAAATTTCAAAACATTCTTCTTTCATTTGAAAAATTTCTTTGTATAACGCTTAGTTTTGTAGCGGCACAGAGCGTTGATGGGAGAGCTTCTAGCTAGAACAAATGACGTGTACAGCTGTTGTCGTGTGAAACTGGGGTTGAGATGAGGCCGCCGCCCTCAGTGCTAGTCGCCTAGGAAGCGTATCATGTAGCTACTATTTGTTGTTTGTGCATTCCGTATATTTCATTTGAAATCATCGTTGGCAAATTATGCGTATTTTGATGTTCCTGAAACGTACTTCTCAAAAACAGCTCCTACAAGATAGGGTAGGGCCACGTCTGCTCAAGTTCTTCAGGAAGCTGCCCTCTTGTAGAAGAAAAGTTTTGTTTTTACTTTCTCTTGCCTATAGGAATATATAGGAAGGAAAGTATTGTTTTCATGTCGATCACAACAAATACACTCTTCACCCGAATATACACGTTTTCAGACCCCTGAACCTAAAAAACATGTTTTTAGCGATTGGTCTGTGTGTGTGTGCGCGCGCGCGTGTGTAAACAGAATATCTCAAGAACGGAACATCGTACAAACTTGAAACTTGAAACTTAAGTTACATACCACTACCGGACCCGACACGAACATTTTCATCAAAATCGGTCAACCGGATATAGTAGTTTATTCGTGTAATTTTTCACTTTTTTATAATTTTTTAAAAAACTGGTCCTACGATTTTTTTAAAAATCACCTCATTTACTAATAATTATATGCTGGGTAGGCGCCATGTTTGCTGAAATTCTTGGTGAGGCTGTTTTCACGTAAAAACGTTGTTTTTTTAAGATTACGGCTTTAATATGCATTTTAGCGCAAAAATTTTTGTACCGAAAGTTGTAGGAAATTTAAAATTCTACATCTTTTATTTCTAACATTTTTTTGTAGAACGCTTAGTTTAGCAATAATTAGCAATTTTCTGTTTTTTTCTCACGAAAACGTATGAAAAATCGATTTTTTTAAAGATTTCGGCCTAAGTATGCATTTTACGACAAAAGTGTATATAGTCAAATTTATAAGAAATTAAAAGATGTACAACTTTTATTTAAAGCATTTTTTTGTGCAGTGCCTAGTTTAGAATGAAAGAGTAATTTTCCGTATTTTTAAGCTAAACTGAGGTTGATTTTTATTTTGCGTCTTTCTTTCATGATTAAAATTAGGTTATGTTATTAAAGTTAGTTTTTTGTTTATTTTTTATTTTAGGTTTATTGTTATTTATTTGCATTGGCAAGAGAAAGTTGTGTGAGTGTTTCACACCAGATTTTTAAGATTTTGGTGGTCATAGTATGCATTCTAGGGGAGAGATATAAAACATTTAAAAACCTACAACTTTTATTTCTAACATTTTTTTGTGCAATGCTTAGCGGCAATTAGTGATTTTCTGTTTTTTTTTCATGAAAATCTGTAAAAATGGGATTTTTAAAGACTGATGCCTTAGTGTGGATATTACGGCAAAAATGTATACAGGGTGATTCACGAAGATGAAGTTACTTTTTTTTTAATTCCTAATAAATTATGTGTACGTTGCTATCTGTTCAATTTAGAACAATAAGCAACCCCATGACCCAATCAGATGAGGATGATGTGTATGACGCGTAAATGAGACTGTGTAGTCTTGTAAGACTCAGGCCGACCATTCCTGAGAGAGTATGGTTAATTGAACCCCAACCGTCAAAGTACACCCACAACCACTGTCTACCATTCAAACCCGTATAAAAGTAACTACCTTTATTAGCATTTGAACCAGGTACCTTCGTCTCTGAAAATCAGCTGTTAAACAGCCGATTTTGGCGACGACTTTATCTCTAGACCAACCCAGTGGGTTACGAAGATAGTTTGGGAGGTGATTGTACATCCAAAAATAAGAAAAAAATTAATGTAAATATACATTCGCTTTGCTAGCGAGTTATAGCTGGTGAAAGATTTCGTCCAGGTTTCAGTTCGCCCACAGAAATTTTTAGAGCGTGAATTAAGTTGTGAAACTTAAGAGATTTTATGTAAAATGAGCTGAAAAATAGAATAAGCAGGCCGCAGATCATTAACTAGAGTAGTTTTTGAGATATCTGACGAGATATCTTGGTCGGCCCGTGGTGTAGTGGTCAGCGCAACTGGCTACTATGCCGGGGTCCCGGGTTCGATTCCCGGTCAGATCTGGAATTTTTTCATCTGTAAATCACCACATATCCATTACCTACGCACAAGACCAAGGCTTGTGTAGGCATCATCACTCAATAAAAAAAATACACCAAATTTGGTCTCGAAAAACTTTTTCCTTTAAAGCCTAGTTTAGAGGTAATACTGTTCATTGTCTAAATTGGCAAGAGAAAGTCGTGTGAGTGTTATGCACCATAGTTTGTTTGTAATGCACAATCTGAATAGGTTGGCATTTTGCGACGTTGTGTAGCCTACATACAATTGAGCCGTTGTTAGTTTGCTCCTAGTGTAAACAAACAAAAGCCACCTACTACAGGGTGCACGCTACACTACACCACTTTACGGATGTTGTATTCTCCTATTAAGTTAACTATTTTTTAAATTATAAGTACTTAAAGTATTAAAACCATCAGTCATGATATGATGTAGACCTAACAATTTCATTTATAAAAATACTTTTAAAAGTATTTTGTTGTTACTTTTTAATCAGCGTGTACACATTTTGATACAGGTGATTCACGAAATTATGCAGAAACGTTGGGAACTAATTGTACATATAAAACTAATGAAAAAAGTTTATATAAACATTGGTCCGGAAATGCTTCGTTATCAAGTTACGGCTAGCGAAAGATTTCGCCTGGATTTTAGCTCACCAGGTAAAATGAGGTCTTTCTGAAATTCTGGTAAGGTAGATCAAGGGGCGAATTCAATCGTTTCTTATGGTTTTTGATCTGATAAATTGAATAAAACAGGTCCCAGAACTGTAAGTTAAATAGTTTTTAAGAAAACCAGTGTCAAATGCAAAAAATGGAGTGAAAAACGCATTTTTTCATCTTTGGGCAAGAATTACTTTGTTATTTCACCAAGAAACAGTTAAAATTTTTGAATAAAACATGTAGAAAATTTTATTCTGAACAAACCGGTGTAAATTAAGTTCATAGAAAGCGAATAGATGTTTGATTAAATGAATTTTTATTCATAAGAGTAGAAAGTAAATTAACCGGAAAAACTAAGATGAAAAAACGTGTTATTTTTCACACCATTTTTTGTATTTGACACTGGTTTTCTCAAAAACTATTTAACTTACAGTTCTGGGACCTGTTTTATTCAATTTATCAGGTCTAAAACCATAATTAATGATTGAATTCGTCCCTTAATCTACCTTACCAGAATATCAGGAAGACCTCATTTCACCTGATGAGCTGAAATCCGGGCGAAATATTTTGCTAGCCGTAACTCGGTAACGAAGCATTTCCGGACCCATGTTTATATAAACTTTTTTCATTATTTTTACATGTACAATGGGCTCCCAAAGTTTCTGCACATCTTCGTGATTCACCCTGTATAATGCGCATGCTCAGTGACGTCGTTATTTGTTTACATTGTTGTTGTTTAGGTCGTCAGCCGAAAGGCAGGTTTGAACCTTTTGAGGTTTTACTAAATAAAACGAGGAGTCACGTGGTTTACCATTGCCTTCCTCACTGAGTGGAAAAGTATGCTTATCAGCATGCCGGGCCCTCTGAAAAGCAGATATTTTCCACTCTGCAAATGACACCTTCACTTCATTCACCACAGGGTCTGGCTGTATAATGAAATTCATTACTTTCAGAGGAGATAATATGTCTGATTAGTGTCTTTTAAACCTCTACCTCTTCTGTTCTTAAATGATTCAGTCATTTAATTGGGTGACCATTTGACAAGAAACAGAACAAGAAACAAAAACAGAACTGAACACCGGTTTGTTCAGAATAAAATTTTCTACATGTTTTATTTAAAAATTTTAACTATTTCTTGGTGAAATAACAAAGTTATTCTTGCCCAAAGATGAAAAAATGTGTTTTTCACTCCATTTTTTGCATTTGACACTGGTTTTCTTAAAAACAATTTAACTTACAGTTCTGGGACCCGTTTTATTCAATTTATCAGATCAAAAACCATAAGAAACGATTGAATTCACCCTTTAATCTTTCTTATTTTAGCCTGCAACATTGTTTACATTAGGAGCAAACTAAGAGAGGCTGGACTGTACAACTGTTACGTCAACAAATAATGTTTTGTTTTTTCAGATATTTTGAAGGATCACCGCTAGAAGAATGGTTTAAAGCAGGTCATCTGTTCACGAGTGAGTGGCCCCGTTCTCATGCCAGCGATCTCCTCAGATATCTAACCTTGTGGAAATTTGGTGGCATTTACTTAGATCTGGATGTGGTCGTAGTCAAGTGAGTTCAAAAAAAACACATTTCAACACTATCATTTTTTTTCCATCCTGGATACTCCAAATAACGGTTCCCAAAGTGGGGGGCACGCCCCCCAAGGGAGGCGTGAAGACACGTCAAGGAGGGCGCGGGAGTTCGAGATAGCTTTACCCTCCATAACGGATCCTTTCAGTGTCAACATAGACTTCCTGTCCGAATTACTTAAAAAACAAGTTTTAGAAATAAAAAATGTTTCTGCTGCGAAAAACGATTTCGATAAAATTGACAAAACATCACTTTGGGTTAAGTATTACCAAGTTTACCCCAGTATATAACAGCAAGCGGCAGTAATTGTAATTATCTTTATCAAGCACCTATCTGTGCGAAAAAGTGTTTTCAGCACTTGTTACAATAAAAACAAAGCATCGGTGCAATGTTGGTTTTATCAATGATTTACGTTGTGCACTTTCTAATAATCAACTTTTTTTTTTAACTTTTGAGACCCCATAGGATCACTTCAGCTCAAATTCAGGTTTGTTCCAGGGTTGGGTTTCTTTAAGAAGCACCCTCTCTTGAGACCGCCTTCCCTTCGTTTGGCCCACACTTTCTTAAGACGCTCCGATCTTTGTCTCCGGTCTTCATCGGTAAACACCCAGTTGTATACTCTCCTGGGTCTTGGCGCAAATGTAATCATGTTAGCCTTGACCAGTTGGTCGTACTCTGTGGATTTCGTCAGTAGGTCCTGTTTAGTGATCTTAAGTTCCTCCATATCTTGCTGTACATTTTTCAGCCACTTAGGTCTCGACATCTTATCCCAAAAATGGCTGATCAACCGGTTCACAAGTTTGGAGTTCTGAGTAGGTGTCCTAGGAATGATAATCAACCTTTATAAAAAAAAATAAAAAAAAATGCAAGGTCATCCTACAAAAAATAAAAGTATGGTTATTCAATGTAATACGTGATTTTTCATTGCCCAATAAAATTGTGTAAGGGGGCGTGAGAAGTTTTCTTTTTGGTAAAAGGGGGCGTAAAAGATAGAAGTTTGGGAATCGCTGCTCCAAAGGGAGTATAAGAAATGTCAAGATAAAACTGATAAACTAAAAGTTTATCACCAATGATAAATTCATCACTTACCACCAAAAATTGTTTTTGCTACTGCTTAATTCAGTAGGGGGGGGGGAACATACCCAAAATATGAAAAACTTTCCCTTATGAGTTACAAACCTGATTTTGTTTTTCGAAGTTAGAGTTAAAAAAAAAAGATAATTTTCCATATAATATGATATAAAAAATTTCCACCCTGTCGCCTTTTAAGGGGTGGGGGATGAAATATCAGTTTGGTTTTGGAAAAGCTGTAACTTATTTTGTATTTGACTTATCAGTCTAATTTTTTTTTAAATTAAAGATAAAATTCTGTTCTGTGATCTGATGAAATAGTTTTTTAAAATCTTATAATCTGAATTTTTAAAAAATTTTAAATTTTTACATCAACGAAAAACTACAACTTGTATGTTTAAGTCTAAATAAAAAAACAAATTGAGGTTACTTTGTAATTTCCCTTCATCACATCATAGAACTAAGTCTTCTGAACAATTTAAAAAAAATTATTGCTCTATCTTTAACAGAATAGAAGTTATGATTTTCCGAAACTTTGGAAAACAGAAAATTTTTATTTTTTAGATAATAGAGGTAAAAGTCTTACTAATATTGTGATGTAGTTGAGAATTCTCCTGCACTGTAGGTTAGTGCTGCACTCTAATGATATTATTATCAACTAAAACAGAATGAAACGCATTTCAAAACAAAAACAAAAATCATGGCTCTATCTTGTTTCGTTTTCATGCTAGAGATTATTGCTATTATTATTATAATATAGAACCCACCGGGTTGGTCTAGAGGTAACGTCGTCGCCAAAATCAGCTGTTTAACAGCTGATTTTCGTAGACGAAGGTACCTGGTTCAAATGCTAATAAAGGTAGTTACTTTTATACGGGTTTGAATGGTAGACAGTGGTTACCGTTGTACTTTGATGATTGGAGTTCAATTAACCATACTCTGTCAGGAATGGTCGGCCTGGGTCTGTACAAGACTACACCTCATTTACACGTCATACACATCATCCTCATCTGATTGGGTGATGGGGTTGCTTATTGTTCTCAATTGAACAGATTGCAACGTACACACATTAGGAATTACAAAAAATGAGATTATTGAAAATTAGTGTTGTTTTCGTAAAAAAAACACAAAATTTAGTTTGAAGACGGAGTGGTTTTTTCAAATGTTGCATCAGTTTATAAGATAGGCCTAAGAGAGATCAGCCGTATTACATAAACAGATATACCATTTTAAAGAGTAGCCTACATTTCAGAGAATCTAACTAGACAAAAAATTTTTTTTTGATATTTCTTTAAATTTGTTTAGCTGATACTGGGTATGTTCCCCCCTTCAGTAGGCTTGTCATGAACCCTTTTGAATCAAATATCACCCACAGTGAAAAACAAAAAAATCAAACACAATGATAAATTCATCACTTACCAATAATTTCCTCCTGCCACTGCTTATCTCAGCAGGCTTGTCATGAACCCCTTTGTATCAAATTGTACACAATATTTGTTTAATTAAAGTTAAATACCAAAACTATTTAGAAAGGAATTCATGCACACTGTAAAATGTTTCATCAATCAAATATTTTTTTAGCTTTTTTATTTAAAATGACTTAAATTGTCACAACTTTTTAAAACCTTATGGCAATTTATTGATGTATTTTCTACCTGCATAAGTTGGTTTTTGTTCAAACAATTTAGTGTTGTGATTAGCACTGCCCCTAACAGACGACAGGTGGAGTGTCAAATTGTTTACACTCAATCTGTTCGTTGCAGGGCTAAAATAAATAGTTCTATTGCTTATCATATGGTCACCCAATTAAATGAGTGAATCATTTGAGAAGAGAAGAGGTAGAGGTGTGTTAGGTGACACTAATCACAGTTATCTCCTCTCAAAGTAATGAATTGCATTATACAGTTGGACCTTGTGGTCAATGAAGTGAAGGTGTCATTTGCATAGTGGAAAATATGTGCTTTACAGAGGGCGTGGCATGCTGATAAGCGTACTTTTCCATTCAGTGAGTTGTGGCAGTGGTAAACCACCTCATTCCTCGTTTTACTTAGTAAAACCTCTACAGGATCAAACCAGCCTACAGGCTGATGACCTGAACAACAACAAGCATGATCTGCTCGTAACAGACGACAGGTGGAGTGTCAAATTGTTTACACTCAATCTGTTCATGCAGGGCTAAAATAAATAGTTATGTTTCTTATCACATGGTCACCCAATTAAATGACTGAATCATTTAACAACAGAAGAGGTAGAGGTGTACTTTGACACTAATCAGAGTTATCTTATCTGAAAATAATGAATTTAATTATACAGTTGGATTGTGTGGTGAATGAAGTGAAGGTGTCATTTGCAGAGTGGAAAATATGTGATTTTCAGAGGGCCCGGCATGCTGATAAGCGTACTTTTCCACTGAGTGAGTGTTGGCAATGGTAAACCACCTCACTCCTCGTTTTACTTATATTAGTAAAACCTCTACAGGTTAAAACCAGCCTACAGGTTGATGACCTGAACAACAACAATAAGTATGATAGATTTAGGTGGCTGTGCACTTCCCCACTTCCTCACCTCTCTTACTGCTCCTGTTCACTTGAAACTTTCACCTTATTTTAAAGTTTACGCTAAAACATGTACTCCACCTATAATATAGGGTGATTCACGAAGATATGCAGAAACTTTGGAAGCCCATTGTACATGTAAAAATAATGAAAAAAGTTTATATTAACATGGGTCGGAAATGCTTCGTTACCGAGTTACGGCTAGCGAAAGATTTCACCCGGATTTCAGCTCACCAGGTAAAATGAGGTCTTCCTGATATTCTGGTAAGGTAGAATTCAATCAATTCAGTTCAGGAATTCAATTCAGGAAGGGTGAATTCAATCATTTCTTATGGTTTTAGACCTGATATATTGAATAAAACAGGTCCCAGAACTGTAAGTTAAATAGTTTTTGAGAAAAACAGTGTCAAATACAAAAAATGGTGTGAAAAAAAACACGTTTTTTGATCTTAGTTTTTCCGGTTAATTTACTTTCTACTCTTATGAATAAAAATTCATTTAATCAAACATCTATTCGCTTTCTGTGTACGTAATTTACTCCGGTTTGTTCAGAATAAAATTTTCTACATGTTTTATTCAAAAATTTTAACTGTTTCTTGGTGAAATAACAAAGTTATTCTTGCCCAAAGATGAAAAAAATGTGTTTTCACTCCAATTTTTGCATTTGACACTGGTTTTCTTAAAAGCTATTTAACTTACAGTTCTGGGACCTGTTTTATTCAATATATCAGGTCAAAAACCATAAGAAACGATTGAATTCACCCCTTAATTTACCTTACCAGAAATCCAGGAAGACCTCATTTCACCTGGTGAGCTAAAATCCGGGCGAAATCTTTCGCTAGCCGTAACTCGGAAACGAAGCATTTCCGGACCCATGTTTATATAAACGTTTTTCATTATTTTTAAATGTATACAATGAGCTCCTAAAGTTTCTGAATATCTTCGTGAATCACCCTGTATCAAGTTCAAGACTACTTTATGTGTGTTTTATTTAACCTGTAAAGTTTATTGTGACACTTATCGCTAAGCTATGTTTCTGGATCTAGGTGATTAAATAATTAATACACTAAAGTTTACAATTACAAGTATCTTTTGTAAGTGTCTTTTAGTTCTGTATGCATTATATTCAGTTTTTGTGGATATGCTTTGTCGATAATTATTTGTAGGCTAAGTAGTGCTAACTAATACTAAAATACTAAATTGTAGTACTTAAATAACTTTATTTAAGTTATTTATTGTACAGGGTGATTTTTTAGTCCTGTCCTACCCAATTGTTAATGTCTGGTAATTTTTTTCTAAGAAAGGGATATTTTGTTTTACGACACGAAGTTGGTAGCCCTACTAAACCGGTATAGATTCGACAGTTTGAGTTGATTCTCCTTGAGTTGCGTAAAATTTTGTGCTGTTTCCAGTTGTGTTACGAACAGAATGTCTTTTACCCTAGAACAACGGGTTTTCATTCTTGAACAATATTTTGCTACAAAATCGTATGCGAGTGTAAAAGAATCATTTCAAATTAAATTTTTTGGTGTTCCTCCACTCTATTCTAGTCAATTCCTAGGCTAACTAACTGATTTTTAGAGGCAGGTATTGTTTGCAGCAGAAAACGTAGTGGTCGACCAACTCTCTTGACAGATGACGTTAAGAGAATGTGAAAACAAGATTGCTCAATTCTCCATGGAAAAGTTTACAAAAACTTTCCTCGCATGTTGATTTGTCATGTTCGAGTGCTCAGAAAGCTGCTAAAAAATTGAAATTGTATCCGTATCACATACGATTAGTTGTAGAGCTTCAGCCTCCAGATTTAAACAAGAGATTGTTTTAGGATAAAAGACATTCTGTTTGTAGCACGACCGGAAATGGCACAAAATTTTACACAGCTCAAGGAGAATCAACTCACACTGCCATATCCATACTGGTTGAGTAGGGCTACCAACTTAGTGTCACAAAACAAAATTTATTTTTTTTAGAAAAATATTACCAGACATTAACAATTGGGTAACAGGACTAAAAAATCACCCTGTATTACTTCATTGTAATTAGTTTATTGTTTATTTTGTAAATCTTTTAGTTGTAATATATCTTTTAGTTGTATGTACTTTTAGTAACTTTAGTACTGTACTTTTTGTATTACAACTAAAAGATTTACAAAATAAACAATAAACTAATTACAATAAATAACTTCAACAATTTACTACTTAGTACTACTTACAAACAATTATATAGAATGCACATACACAATAACAATAGTTGACCAATAGAATGCCCGCCCGGATACTACCACCACCACCACCATCATCAGAGTAAATAAAAAAATTGAGTTTTATACAAATGACTGAACATGTACTGTATCATCATCTGTAGCTAAATTTTAAATAAGTGAGATAACAATTTTTTTAGTTTCAATTATGTTATTTACTCTGATGATGATGGTGGATCCACCGAAACACGTGTAAGTAAAAATAATAAAAAAAAATAGTTTATCAGTTTTATCTTGACGTGTCCCTTTGGGACTCCAACCACACACAAAAATAAGTTAATTAATCTACAGCATTATAAATAGTGAAAAATCTGGTGTGAAACACTCGCACAACTTTCTCTTGCCAATGCAAATAATTAATAATAAACCTAACATTATTAATAAAATATTAGAAATAAACAAGAAACTAACCTCAAAAACATAATCTTATTTTAATCATGAGTGAAAGACGCAAAATGAAAATCAAACTCAGTTTGGCTTTAAAATACAGAAAATCACTCTTTCACGCTAAACTAGGCTCTGTAGAGAAAAATTTTAGAAATAAAAATTGTAGATCTTTTAATTTTCTATAAATTTAATTATACACTTTTGTCGTAAAGTGCATACTAAGGCCGAAATCTCAAAAAAATCGATTTTTCACACGTTTTTGTGAGAAAAAAAATAAAATCGCTAATTACCGGTAAACTAAGCGTTATACAAAAAAAAGTTAAATATAAAAGTTGTAGGTTTTTAAATTTTCTACAACTTTTATTATATACATTTTTGCGCTAAAATTTATATTAAAGCCGCAATCTTAAGAAAAAACAATTTTTTTACGTGAAAACAGCCTCACCGAGAATTTCAGCAAACATGACGCCTACCTTATCTTCTAGAGCATACAAAATTTAGTAAATCAGGCGATTTTAAAAAAAATCGTATGACCAGTTTTTGAGAAAATCGCAAAAAAAGTGAAAAATTATACGAATAAACTACTACTTCCGGTTGACCGATTTTGATGAAAATGTTCGTGTCAGGTCCGGTAGTGGTATGTAATTTAGGTTTCAAGTTCTTATGATGTTCCGTTCTTAAGATATTCTGTTCACACACACACACACACACTCACACACACACACACACACACACACACACACACACACACAGACCAATCGCTATAAACATGTTTGTGTGGGTTCAGGGGGTCCGAAAACGAATAGATCCGGTGAAAACTCGATTTCTTAAAATCGAGATGAAAACAATACTTTCCTTCCTATCCTATTTATTCATATAGGCAAGAGAAAGTGAAAATATTTTAATAGAGAAGAAAACAATATGATTATGATTATAGCGTACAAGTAGGGTTGCTGGTTGGTCAGTTCGGTCAGTTCATTATATCCTGAACAGTTATTCGGTTTAGCAGCTGTGATTATTTTCATTAGCCTAAGTTTTATCTAAATCATAATAACCTACAGTTGAGCCGTTCTTAGTTCGCTCCCTCCTCCTCCTCCTCCTCCTACTGCCTGTCAACAAACCAAAGCCACCTCCTACAGGGTGCACTCTACACTCCACCAATTTACATATCTCCTATTCCTATTAAGTTAACTATTTTTACTTTCTCTTGCCTATATGAATATATAGTATAGGAAGGAAAGTATTGTTTTCATCTCGATTTTAAGAAATCGAGTTTTCACCGGATCTATACGTTTTCGGACCCCCTGAACCCACACAAACATGTTTATAGCGATTGGTCTGTGTGTGTGTGTGTGTGTGTGAACAGAATATCTCAAGAACGGAACATCGTACGAACTTTAAACTTGAAACTTAAGTTACATACCACTACCGGACCTGACACGAACATTTTCATCAAAATCGGTCAACCGGAAGTAGTAGTTTATTCGTATAATTTTTCACTTTTTTGCGATTTTCTCAAAAACTGGTCATACGATTTTTTTTAAAATCGCCTGATTTACTAAATTTTTTATGCTCTATAAGATAGGGTAGGCGTCATGTTTGCTGAAATTCTCGGTGAGGTTGTTTTCACGTAAAGAAATAGTTTTTTAAGATTACAGCTTCATTTTAAATTTTAGCGCAAAATTTATATAATAAAAGTTGTAGAGAATTTAAAAACCTACAACTCTTATTTCAAACATTTTTTTGTATAACGCTTAGTTCAGCAGTAATTAGCGATTTTTTGTTTTTTCTCACGAAAACCTGTGAAAAATCGATTTTTTTAACATTTCGACCTTAGTACTCATTTTTCGACAAAAAAGCATATAATCAAATTTATAGCAAATTAAAAGATCTACAACTTTTATTTAGAGCATTTTTCTCTACAGAGCCTAGTTTAGCGTGAAAGAGTGATTTTCCATATTTTTAAACCAAACTGAGGTCGATTTTTATTTTACATCTTTCACTCATGATTAAAATAAGGTTATGTTTTTGAGATCAGTTTTTTGTTTATTTATAATAATTAATGGAGAGATTAATGATGATCCAGCTACAGATATTCTCTAAGAAGTTAAACGTTGTCCAAATATACGCACCTACTGCCGACAAAGATGAGACAGAGATAGAAAGGTTCTATATGCAATTGAACGAAATCATAAGATCCACAAAAAAAGATGACATATTGTTGGTAATGGGTGATTTCAACGCCAAGATTGGAAGGGGAAAAGTGGATGGATGTGTGGGGGAGTTTGGCTTGGGAGAAAGAAATGAGAGGGGGGGCAGACTTGTCGAATTCTGCCAAAGTGAGGAGCTGGTAGTAATGAATACAATATTTAAATTGCCTAACAGAAGACTTTATACTTGGAAATCACCTGCGGATGCAGAGGATCACATTGTTAGAAATCAGATAGACTACATTTTAATAAAATCCAGATATAAAAACATGATAAAGTCTGTGAGAACATACCCCGGAGCTGACATAAATTCAGATCATAATCCATTAGTAAGTGTTTTGCAGATAAAATTGAAGAAGATTCGAAAACAATCAAATATACCACGGTTCGATGTCTCAAGGATAAAAGAAGAACCTATACGCCAGAGTTTGGAAAAAGAAATAAATGGTAACTTAAAGGAAAGAAAACAAGATGTGATGAAGGCGACAGATGTTGATGACAAATGGAGCATTATACAGAAGACCTTGGTAGAGACAGGCACGAAGATATTGCAGACACAAATAAGAAAAAAACAGAGATGGATGACTTCAGAAATCCTAGAGCTAATGGGGGAAAGAAGGAAGTATAAAGGCAGGAATAAGGCAGAATACAAGGAAACACAGAGATTGATAAGAGAGAAAATAAAAGAGGCAAAACACCTGGCTTACAAATCAGTGCAGTGAAATAGAGGAATATGCTAAAAAGTATGATAGCTTCAACATGCATAAGAAAATAAAGGAAATGACAAATACACAGAGAAAAAGGAAAGATGGTCTTCTTAAAGACAATAATGGAAAAATTATTATAGAAGTCAAAGAGAAATTGAATAAGTGGAAGACATACATAACAGACCTGTTTGAGGATAATCGTCAAGAACCGGAAGAAATTGACAGTGAAACGGGACCGGAGATCATGATGGAGGAAATCAAACAGGCAATACGAAATGCAAAAAACGGAAAAACTGTAGGTCCAGACGAAATACCTGCAGAATTATTGAAATGCCTGGATGATGAAACTCTACATATACTGCTGGATCTGTTTAATGAAGTCTATAAAACCGGACAAATACCACAGGAATGGCTGGTTTCTACCTTTGTAGCAATACCAAAGACAATATATGCCGAAGATTGTTCTGACTATAGGACAATGCCATACCCTTAAAATATTTCTGAAGGTAATTCATGGAAGATTATATAGAAAACTAGAAGATGATATGGACGATACTCGATTTGGGTTCCGCAGAGGACTGGGAACAAGAGAGGCATTGTTTGCTTTTAATGTCCATTCTCAAAGAAGCTTAGATATGAACATCGATATATATGCCTGTTTCATTGATTTTGAAAAAGCAATTGACAGGGTCCGACATGAAAAACTAATAGAATTATTTGAAAACAAAAATATAGACAGACGAGATTTGCGAATCATCATCAATCTGTATTGGAATCAAAAGGCCAATATAAAGGTTGAAGAACAAAAGTCCGAGAATATTGATGTAAAGAGAGGAGTAAGACAGGGTTATGTTTTGTCGCCACTACTGTTCAACATGTATAGTGAAGCCATATTTCAAGAAGCCATAACAGAACTGAGTGATGGAATCTCTGTGGGTGGAAGGATAGTAAATAACATAAGATTCGCTGATGACACCGTTGTGATGGCAGACACCCTGGAATCGCTGCAAGAGTTGGTAAATAGAATTAACGATCATTGCATTGGATATGGACTTAGAATAAATGAGAAAAAGACTAAATTTATGATTGTCTCGAAAGCAGAACACGGAAATGAAACATTAACAATAGAGCAAACCCAAATAGAAAAATTAGAGACATACAAATATCTGGGAACCTGGGTTGATGGCAAGAATGACCAAAGTAAAGAAATTAAAGTACGAATTGAAACTGCAAGGCAAGCATTCATAAAATTGAAGACAATGCTAACAAACAAAGACCTTCAGTTGCCTCTCAGATTGAGGGCTCTAAGATGTTATGTATTTTTTATCGTACTATATGGAATGGAAGCTTGGACATTGAAGAAACAACACATAAAGAAGATAGAAGCGTTCGAAATGTGGTGTTACAGGAGAATATTGAAAATTCAGTGGGTCCAAAAGGTTACCAATGTTGAGGTGCTACGACGTTTAAATAAGGAGTTAGAAGTTATGAAAAGTATAAAAACAGGAAAACTAGAATATTTGGGTCACATAACCAGAGGAGAAAAATATGAGTTGCTGAGAATTATTATGCAGGGAAGGATCCGAGGAAGAAGACGCATCTCCTGGCTGCGGAATCTTAGAGAATGGTTCAACTGTAGTTCATTGCAACTATTCAGAGCGGCAACTATTCACCAGCAAAGTGATCATAGCCATTATGATATCCAACCTCCGATACGAGATGGAACTTTAAGAAGAATAAGAATGTTTTATTACTAATTAAAAAATAAATATCTGTAATGTTTTATTGTTAATTATTTGCATTGGCAAGAGAAAGTTGTGTGAGTGTTTCATACCATATTTTTTAAATTATAAGTACTAAAAACATTAGTCATGATATGATGTAGGGCTAACAATTTCATTTAGAAAACTACTTTTAAAAGTATTTTGTATTTAAATACGTACTTTTGAAAGTATTTTGTTGTTACTTTTTAATCAGTGTGTACACATTTTGATATAATGCGCATGCTTAGTGACGTCATTATTTGTTTACATTAAGAGCAATCTAAGAGAGGCTGGACTTTAGGCTGTGTGTTGATCGGTTCATTTCAATGTTTCAGATCTTTAAAAGGACTGACAAATTTTGCGGGTGCTGAATCAGAGACGGCAGTCGCTGCAGGAGTGCTGAGTTTTTCTAACAATGCCAGCGGACATGAGTTGGCATCCAGTTGTTTACAAGATCTGAAAGAGAACTTCAGAGGTTATGACTGGGGATATAATGGACCCGGTGTCATCACTAGAGTGTTGAAGAAAAATTGTAAAGTTCGTTCGGTGAGTACAACTGACGACTAATGCAATTTCATTCGACCGGTTCAAGGTAGGAGGCTGGACTATAGTTCCAGCCTCTCTTAGTTTGCTCCAGGGGCGGCCCCACTTATATACTTATATGTTAATATTTTAAGTTAAAAAGTAGCTGTTTATTGTACAGGGTGATTTTTTAGTCCTGTTACCCAATTGTTAATGTCTGGTAATTTTTTTCTAAGAAAGGGATATTTTGTTTTGTGACACAAAGTTGGTAGCCCTACTCAACCGGTATAGATACGACAGTTTGAGTTGATTCTCCTTGAGTTGCGTAAAATTTTGGGCTGTTTCCAGTTGTGTTACGAACAGAATGTCTTTTACCCTAGAACAACGGGTTTTCATTCTTGAACAATATTTTACTACAAAATCGTATGCGAGTGTAAAAGAATCATTTCAAATTAAATTTTTTGGTGTTCCTCCACTCTATTCTAGTCAATTTCTAGGCTAACTAACTGATTTTTAGAGGCAGGTATTGTTTGCAGCAGAAAACGTAGTGGTCGACCAACTCTCTTGACAGATGACGTTAAGAGAATGTGAAAACAAGATTACTCAATTCTCCAGGGAAAAGTTTACAAAAACTTTCCTCGCATGTTGATTTGTCATGTTCGAGTGCTCAGAAAGCTGCTAAAAAATTGAAATTGTATCCGTATCACATACGATTAGTTGTAGAGCTTCAGCCTCCAGATTTAAACAAGAGATTGTTTTAGGATAAAAGACATTCTGTTTGTAGCACGACCGGAAATGGCACAAAATTTTACACAGCTCAAGGAGAATCAACTCACACTGCCATATCCATACTGGTTGAGTAGGGCTACCAACTTAGTGTCACAAAACAAAATTTAATTTTTTTAGAAAAATATTACCAGACATTAACAATTGGGTAACAGGACTAAAAATTCACTCTGTATAATGTACATTATTTTTACTTATGTAAAAAAAATATATATATATATATAATATATATATATATATATATATATATATATATTTGTCTATGATTTTATAAATTGTAGATAATTTCAGGATCTGTATTGAATAAACAAACACAACCTTGTAATTTTTATAAGAAATTTACTAAATTGATCACTTTAAATACAGTACATGAGTTACAAAAACAGTTTGAAAATATAAAAATCAAGTCCAAATCCATTATGTTGGTCAAAATTATGAAGAAATAATAACACATAAACTAGTCAACTGTCGATTATTGTTTACTTTAAAGCAAACTGAACTGTAGCTGTCTTCCTTTTTGAGGTGCAAACTCGTCCACAACTGGATCTGGATCCGACATTAAAGAAAAACTTAACTCTCTGTGGATACAATCGCCAGGTTACTAAGTCTTTGCCCTGCCATAGATAAGGATTAATTCGTCTCATTTGCGATACGTAAATATCGTAACCATTATTGTTTTCCATCTTGTTATGAAAAAAAATACTCGTTTTATTGTTTCAGTCAAATCATATTAAAAATGGGTACGCACTCTGATATGTGCTAGGACTGCCACTGGTTTGCTCCTCCTCCTCCTTCTGTCCGTCAACAAACAAAAGCCACCTACTACTACAGGGTACACGCTACACTCCACCACTTAACGGTGGTCGTATTCCTATTAAGTTAACTATTTTTTAAATTAGAAGTACTTAAAGTACTTCACCCACCGGGTTGTTCTAGACGTAAAGTCGTCGCCAAAATCAGCTGTTTAACAGCTGATTTTTAGAGACGTAGGTTCCTGGTTCAAATCGTAGTAAAGGTAGTTACTTTTGTACGGATTTGAATACTAGACAGTGATTGTGGGTGTAGTTTGATGGTTGGAGTTTAATTAAACATACTCTCTCAGGAATGGTCGGCCTGAGTCTGTAGAAGACTACACAGTCTCATTTACACGTCATACACATCACCCTCATCTCATTGGGTCATGGGGTTGCTTATTGTTCTCAATTGAACAGATTGCAACGTACACATAGTTCATGCTCCTTTCAGGGAAACGGTGAAATATTGAACGTCATGTTTTAGTGTTTTACAGAGTTCAGGGCCTTTTTTCATGGGTGTATTCGCAATCTACGCTTCTTAAAGCATTAGAAGTGATCAAAAACAGATAAAGTTTGAAAATTGTCCAAAAAAGTTCATGTTTCTTTCAGTGAAACAGAGAAATATTGAATGTCGTATTTAAGTTTTCTACAGAGCTCAGGGCACTTTTTCATGGATTTATTCGCAATCTACGCCTCTTAAAGCATTAGAAGCGATCAACAACAGAAAAAATTTAAAAATAATCCTACATGAACTATAGTCTTGCTACTTTCGGTGAAACATTGAATGTCAAGTTTTAGTGTTTTACAGAGTTCCGGGTACTTTTTAATGGGTGTATTCGCAATCTACCCCTCTTAAAGCCTTAGAAACGAGCAACAACAGAAAAAGTTTGAAAATTATAAAAAAAAGTATATGAACACTAAATCATGAAAACACTATATAATTTGAGTCTTGCTACTTTCGGTGAAACGTTGAAATATTGAATGTCAAGTTTTAGTGTTTTACAGAGCTCAGGGCCCTTTTTCATGGGTGTATTCGCAATCTACGCCTCTTAAAGCATAAGAAGCGATCAAAAACAGAAAAAGTTTGAACATTTTGCAAAAAAGGACATGAACTGTAATAATTCATGCTCCTTTCAGTGAAACGTTGAAACATTGAACGACATGTTTTAGTGTTTTACAGAGCTCAGGGCCCTTTTTCATGGGTGTATTCGCAATCTACGCCTCTTAAAGCATAAGAAGCAATCAAAAACAGAAAAAACTTTGAAAACTTTCCAAAAAAGTACATGAACTAAGTCTTCCTACTTTCGGTAAAACATTGAATTTCTGAATGTCATGATTTGGTGTTTTACAGAGCTCAGGGAACTTTTTCATTGGTGTATTTGTAATCTACGCCTTTTAAAGCATTAAAAGCGATCAAAAACAGAAAAATTTTGGAAATTTTCCAAAAAAGTCCATGAACTATAGTCTTGCTACTTTCAGTGAAACGGTGAAATATTGAATGTCATGATTTAGTGTTTTACAGAGCTCAGGGCACGTTTCCATAGATGTATTTGCAATCTACGCTTCTTAAAGCATTCGAAGCGATCAAAAACAGAAAAAGTATGAAAATTTTCCAAAAAAGTACATGAACCAAAAAAGTACATGCGTCCTTGTCTATAGTCTATAGTCTTCCTACTTTCGGTGAAACATTGAAGGTCAAATTTTAGTGTTTTACAGAGTTCCGGGTACTTTTTCATGGGTGTATTCGCAATCTACGCCTCTTAAAGCATTAGAAGCGATCAAAAACAGAAAAAGTATTAAATTAGTAAATTTTGCAAAAAAGGACATGAACTATAATAATTCATGCTCCTTTCAGTGAAACGTTGAAATATATAACGTCATGTTTTAGTGTTTTACAGAGCTCAGGGCACTTTTTCATGGGTGTATTCGCAATCTACGCCTTTGAAAGCATTGAAAGAAATCAAAAACAGAAAAAATTTGAAAATTTCCAAAAAAGTGCATGAACTATAGTCTTGCTACTTTCAGTGAAACGGTGAAATATTGAATGTCATGATTTAGTGTTTTACAGAGCTCAGGGCACTTTTTTATGGGTGTATTCGCAATCTACGCCTTTCAAAGCTTTGGAAGCCATCAAAAACAGAAAAAGTTTGAAAATTTTCCAAAAAAGTACATGAACTATAGTTTATGTTTCTTTCAGTGAAACGGTTCAATATTGAATGTCATGATTTAGTGTTTTACAGAGTTCAGGGCACTTTTCAATGGGTGTATTCACAATCTACGCCTTTTAAAGCTTTAGAAGGGATCAAAAACAGAAAATGTTTAAAAATGTGCCAAAAAAGTACATGAACTATTTTCGGTGAAACATTGAATGTAAAACATTCAAGGTGAAACATTGAATTCGGTGTCTTGCTATTTTCGGTGAAACATTGAATGTCAAGTTTTAGTGTTTTACAGAGTTCCGGGTACTTTTTAATGGGTGTATTCGCAATCTACGCCTCTTAAAGCAATAGAAGCAATCAAAAAACAGAAAATGTTTAAAAATATTCCAAAAAAGTACATGAACTATAGTTTATGTTTCTTTCAGTGAAACAGTGAAATATTGAATATCATGATTTAGTGTTTTACAGAGCTCAGGGGTTCTTTTTCATGGGTGTATTCGCAATCTATGCCTTTGAAAGCATTGAAAGCGATCAAAAACAGAAAAAATTTGAAAATTTTCCAAAAAAGTACATGAACTATAGTTTGCTACGTTCAGTGAAACATTGAATGTCAAGTTTTAGTGTTTTTACAGAGTTCCGGGTACTTTTTAATGGGGTGTATTCGCAATCTACGCCTCTTAAAGCAATAGAAGCAATCAAAAACAGAAAATGTTTAAAAATTTTCCAAAAAAGTACGTGAACTATAGTTTATGTTTCTTTCAGTGAAACAGTGAAATATTGAATATCATGATTTAGTGTTTTACAGAGCTCAGGGTTCTTTTTCATGGGTGTATTCGCAATCTATGCCTTTGAAAGCATTGAAAGCGATCAAAAACAGAAAAAATTTGAAAATTTTCCAAAAAAGTACATGAACTTGCTACTTTCAGTGCAACAGTGAAATATTGAATGTCATGATTTAGTGTTTTACAGAGCTCAGGGCTCTTTTTCATGGGTGTATTCGCAATCTATGCCTTTGAAAGCATTGAAATCGATCAAAAACAGAAAAAATTTGAAAATTTTCCAAAAAAGTACATGAACTATAGTCTTGGTACTTTCAGTGAAACGGTGAAATATTGAATGTCATGATTTAGTGTTTTACAGAGCTCAGGGCTCTTTTTCATGGGTGTATTCGCAATCTATGCCTTTGAAAGCATTGAAAGCGATCAAAAACAGAAAAAATTTGAAAATTTTCCAAAAAAGTACATGAACTATAGTCTTGGTACTTTCAGTGAAACGGTGAAATATTGAATGTCATGATTTAGTGTTTTACAGAGCTCAGGGCTCTTTTTCATGGGTGTATTTCGCAATCTATGCCTTTGAAAGCGATCAAAAACAGAAAAAATTTGAAAATTTTCCAAAAAAGTATATGAACTATAGTCTTGCTACTTTTGGTCAAACGGTGAAATATTGAATGTCACGTTTTACTGCTTTACAGAGATCAGGGCTCTTTTTCATGGGTGTATTCGCAATCTACGCCTTTGAAAGCATTGAAAGAAATCAAAAACAGAAAAAATTTGAAAATTTCCAAAAAAGTGCATGAACTATAGTCTTGCTACTTTCAGTGAAACGGTGAAATATTGAATGTCATGATTTAGTGTTTTACAGAGCTCAGGGCACTTTTTTATGGGTGTATTCGCAATCTACGCCTTTCAAAGCTTTGGAAGCCATCAAAAACAGAAAAAGTTTGAAAATTTTTCCAAAAAAGTACATGAACTATAGTTTATGTTTCTTTCAGTGAAACAGTGAAATATTGAATGTCATGATTTAGTGTTTTACAGAGTTCAGGGCACTTTTCAATGGGTGTATTCACAATCTACGCCTTTTAAAGCTTTAGAAGGGATCAAAAACAGAAAATGTTTAAAAATGTGCCAAAAAAAGTACATGAACTATTTTCGGTGAAACATTGAATGTGAAACATTCAAGGTGAAACATTGAATTCGGTGTCTTGCTATTTTCGGTGAAACATTGAATGTCAAGTTTTAGTGTTTTACAGAGTTCCGGGTACTTTTTAATGGGTGTATTCGCAATCTACGCCTCTTAAAGCAATAGAAGCAATCAAAAACAGAAAATGTTTAAAAATTTTCCAAAAAAGTACGTGAACTAATAGTTTATGTTTCTTTCAGTGAAACAGTGAAATATTGAATATCATGATTTAGTGTTTTACAGAGCTCAGGGCTCTTTTTCATGGGTGTATTCGCATTCTATGCCTTTGAAAGCATTGAAAGCGATCAAAAACAGAAAAAATTTGAAAATTTTCCAAAAAAGTACATGAACTTGCTACTTTCAGTGAAACGGTGAAATATTGAATGTCATGATTTAGTGTTTTACAGAGCTCAGGGCTCTTTTTCATGGGTGTATTCGCAATCTATGCCTTTGGAAGCGATCAAAAACCGAAAAAGTTTGAAAAGTTTCCAAAAAAGTACATGAACTATAGTTTATGTTTCTTTCAGTGAAACAGTGAAATATTGAATGTCATGATTTATTGTTTTACAGAGCTCAGGGCACTTTTTCATTGGTGAATTCGCAATCGATGCCTTTGAAAGCATTGAAAGCGATCGAAACCAGAAAAAATTTGAAAATTTTCCAAAAAAGTACATGAACTATAGTCTTGGTACTTTCAGTGAAACGGTGAAATATTGAATGTCATGATTTAGTGTTTTACAGAGCTCAGGGCTCTTTTTCATGGGTGTATTCGCAATCTATGCCTTTGAAAGCGATCAAAAACAGAAAAAATTTGAAAATTTTCCAAAAAGTATATGAACTATAGTCTTGCTACTTTTGCTCAAACGGTGAAATATTGAATGTCACGTTTTACTGCTTTACAGAGATCAGGGCTCTTTTTCATGGGTGTATTCGCAATCTACGCCTTTGAAAGCATTGAAAGAAATCAAAAACAGAAATAAATTTGAAAATTTTCCAAAAAAGTGCATGAACTATAGTCTTGCTACATTCAGTGAAACGGTGAAATATTGAATGTCATGATTTAGTGTTTTACATAGCTCAGGGCACTTTTTCATGGGTGTATTCGCAATCTATGCCTTTAAAAGCATTGAAAGCGATCAAAAACAGAAAAAATTTGAAATTTTCCAAAAAAGTATATGAACTATAGTCTTGCTACTTTCGGTGAAACGGTGAAATATTGAATGTCATGATATAGTATTTTACAGAGCTCAGGGCACTTTTTCATGGGTGTATTCGCAATCTATGCCTTTGAAAGCATTGAAAGCAATCAAAAACAGAAAAAATGTGAAATTTTCCAAAAAAGTATATGAACTATAGTCTTGCTACTTTCGGTGAAACGGTGAAATATTGAATGTCATGATTTAGTATTTTACAGAGCTCAGGGCACTTTTTCATGGGTGTATTCGCAATCTATGCCTATGAAAGCATACGCACTCTGATATGTG
>JAQMRL010000038.1:1070856-1316716 GCA_035578175.1 Catonia carolina | reverse complement strand
CACATATCAGAGTGCGTTTTCCAAAAATGTACATGAACTATGGTTCATGTTTCTTTCAGTGAAACGGTGAAATATTGAATGTCATGTTTTAGTGTTTCACAGATTAGGGTACTTTTTCATGGGTGTATTCGCAATCTATGCCTTTGAAAGCATTGAAAGCGATCAAAAATAGAAAAATTTTGAAAATTTCCCAAAAAAGTATATGAACTATAGTCTTGCTACTTTCAGTGAAACGGTGAAATATTAAATGTCACGTTTTACTGCTTTACAGAGCTCAGGGCTCTTTTTCATGGGTGTATTCGCAATCTATGCCTTTGAAAGCATTGAAAGCGATCAAAAACAGAAAAATTTTGAAAATTTTCCAAAAAAGTACATGAACTACATGTCTTACTACTTTCGTTAAAACAGTGAAATATTGAATGTCATGATTTAGTGTTTTACAGAGCTCAGGGCACTTTTTCATGGGTGTATTCGCAATCTATGCTTCTGAAAGCATTGAAAGCGATCAAAAACAGAAAAAATTTGAAAATTTTCCAAAAAAATACATGAACTATAGTCTTGCTACTTTCAGTGAAACGGTGAAATATTGAATGTCATGATTATTGTTTTACAGAGCTCAGGGCACTTTTTCATGGGTGTATTCGCAATCTATGCCTTTGAAAGCATTGAAAGCGATCAAAAACATAAAAAAATTTGAAAATTTTCCAAAAAAGTATATGAACTATAGTCTTGCTACTTTCGGTGAAACATTCAATGTCAAGGTTTAGTGTTTTACAGAGTTCCGGGTCCTTTTGAATGGGTGTATTCGCAATCTACGCCTCTTAAAGCAATAGAAGCAATCAAAAACAGAAAATGTTTAAAAATTTTCCAAAAAAGTACATGAACTATAGTTTATGTTTCTTTCAGTGAAACAGTAAAATATTGAATGTCATGATTTAGTGTTTTACAGAGCTCAGGGCACTTTTTCATGGGTGTATTCGCAATCTATGCCTTTGAAAGCGATCAAAAACAGAAAAAATTTGAAAATTTTCCAAAAAAGTACATGAACTATAGTCTTGCTACTTTCGGTGAAACGGTGAAATATTGAATGTCACGTTTTACTGCTTTACAGAGCTCAGGGCTCTTTTTCATGGGTGTATTCGCAATCTATGCCTTTGACAGCATTGAAAGCGATCAAAAACAGAAAAAATTTGAAAATTTTCCAAAAAAGTACATGTACTATAGTCTTGCTACTTTCAGTGAAACGGTGAAATATTGAATGTCATGATTTAGTGTTTTACAGAGCTCAGGGCACTTTTTCATGGGTGTATTCGCAATCTATGCCTTTGAAAGCGATCAAAAACAGAAAAAATTTGAAAATTTTCCAAAAAAGTACATGAACTATAGTCTTGCTACTTTCGGTGAAACGGTGAAATATTGAATGTCACGTTTTACTGCTTTACAGAGCTCAGGGCTCTTTTTCATGGGTGTATTCGTAATCTATGCCTTTGACAGCACATATCAGAGTGCGTGAAAAAATTTGAAAATTTTCCAAAAAAGTACATGAAAAATGTCTTGCTACCTTCAGTATTGCTACTTTCAGTGAAACGGTGAAATATTGAATGTCATGATTTAGTGTTTTACAGAGCTCAGGGCACTTTTTCATGGGTGTATTCGCAATCTATGCCTTTGAAAGCATTGAAAGCGATCAAAAACAGAAAAATTTTGAAAATTTTCCAAAAAAGTACATGAACTATAGTCTTGCTACTTTCGGTGAAACGGTGAAATATTGAATGTCATGATTTAGTGTTTTTCAGAGCTCAGGGCAGTTTATCATGGGTGTATTCGCAATCTATGCCTTTGAAAGCATTGAAAGCGATCAAAAACAGAATGAATTTGAAAATTTTCCTAAAAAGTACATGAACTATAGTCATGCTACTTTCAGTGAAACGGTGTGAAATATTGAATGTCATGATTTAGTGTTTTACAGAGCTCAGGGCACTTTTTCATGGGTGTATTCGCAATCTATGCCTTTGAAAGCGATCAAAAACAGAAAAAATTTGAAAATTTTCCAAAAAAGTACATGAACTATAGTCTTGCTACTTTCGGTGAGCTGCCCATTACAGACAGGTGGAGTGTCAAATTATTTACACTCAATCTGTTCGTTGCAGGGCTAAAATAAATAGTTCTGTTTCTTATCACATGGTCAGCCAATTAAATGACTGAATCGTTTAAGAACAGAAGAGGTAGAGGTGTAAAAGACACTAGTCAGAGTTATCTTCTCTGAAGTAATGAATTTCACTATACAGCCAGACCCTGTGGTGAATGAAGTGAAGTTGTCATTTACAGAGTGGAAAAATATGTGCTTTTCAGAGGGCCCGGCATGCTGATAAGCGTACTTTTTCACTCAGTGAGGAAGGCAATGGTAAACCACTTCACTCCTCGTTTTTACTTAGTAAAACCTCTAGAGGTTCAAACCAGCCTTTCGGCTGTTGACCTAAACAACACTTTCGGTGGAAACGGTGAAATATTGAATGTCACGTTTTACTGCTTTACAGAGCTCAGGGCTCTTTTCATGGGTGTATTCGCAATCTATGCCTTTGAAAGCATTGAAAGCGATCAAAAATAGAAAAATTTTGAAAATTTCCCAAAAAAGTATATGAACTATAGTTCATATACTTTTTTGGGAAATTCTTGCTACTTTCAGTGAAACGGGGAAATATTGAATGTCATGATTTAGAGTTTTACAGAGCTCAGGGCACTTTTTCATGGGTGTATTCGCAATCTATTCCTTTGAAAGCGATCAAAAACAGAAATAATTTGAAAATTTTCCAAAAAAGTACATGAACTATAGTTCATGTTTCTTTCAGTGAAACAGTGAAATATTGAATGTCATGTTTTAGTTTTTTACAGAGCTCAGGGCACTTTTTCAAGGGTGTATTCGCATCCTACGCCTTTCAAAGCTTTGAAGCGATCAAAAACAGAAAAAGTTTGAAAATTTTCCAAAAAAGTAACATGAACTATAGTTTATGTTTCTTTCAGTGAAACGGTTAAATAATGAACGTCATGTTTAGTGTTTTACAGAGTTCAGGGCACTTTTCAATGGGTGTATTCACAATTTACGCCTTTTAAAACATTAGAAGTGATCAAAAACAGATAAAGTTTGAAGATTTTCCAAAAATGTACATGAACTATGGTTCATGTTTCTTTCAGTGAAACGGTGAAATATTGAATGTCATGTTTTAGTGTTTCACAGATTAGGGTACTTTTTCATGGGTTGTATTCGTAATCTATGCCTTTGAAAGCATTGAAAGCGATCAAAAACAGAAAAAACTTGAAAATTTTCCAAAAACGTACATGAACTATAGTCTTGCTACTTTCAGTGAAATGGTGAAATATTGAATGTCATGATTTAGTGTTTTACAGAGCTCAGGGCACTTTTTCATGGTGTATTCGCAATCTATTCCTTTGAAAGCATTGAAAGCGATCAAAAACAGAAATAATTTGAAAATTTTCCAAAAAAGTACATGAACTATAGTCTTGCTACTTTCAGTGAAACGGTGAAATATTGAATGTCATGTTTTAGTGTTTCACAGATTAGCACATATCAGAGTGCGTTGTATTCGCAATCTACGCCTCTTAAAGCATTAAAAGCGATCAAAAAAAGAAAAAGTTTGAAAATTTTCCAAAAAAGTACATGAATATTGGGTGTATTCGCAATCTACGCCTTTTAAAGCATTAAAAGCAATCAAAAACAGAATAAGTTTGAAAATTTTCCAAAAAAGTACATGAACTATATATATATATATATATATATATATATAAGTACATGTACTTTCAGTGAAACAGTGAAATGTTGAATGTCATGTTTTAGTGTTTTACAGAGCTCAGGGTACTTTTTCATGGCTGTATTTGTAATCTACACCTCTTAAAGCATTAGAAACGATCAAAAACCGAAAAATTTTGAAAATTATTAAATAAAGTACATAATAGTCTTGTTACTTTCGGTGAAACGGTGAAATATTGAATGTCACGTTTTTGTGTTTAAACTGCTGATTAAAATTCAGGACGAAACTTTTAACTCTTAATTACTTGAACCTAAACAATATTAAATTTAAAAATAAAGGAAAATTGTGTTGCGTTGATTATTACAGCTCTTTTCACAGACTTGCGTTGATCTCTTTGTTCTACTTGTGTTGTTTCGAGAATGGTGTGAGCTAGGAGAGTTGACATTGTTGACTTTTGTTTTGTTTTGCAGGTGGAAAAAATGACAGCGGACAGATGCAAGGGTTTCAACGTGTACCCGCCTTCATGGTTTTATCCGATCCCTTGGAGAGATTGGTTTTATTATTTTGATGTGAACAACAATCAGACTGTGATGAATAAATTGAATGAAAGCCATATAATACACGTGTGGAACAAGTTCAGTACAAACACCAGTATCATTGTCGGTTCCAATCAACCATACGGCCTACTTGCCGCTAAGTTTTGCCCTAACGTCTATTCCAGCTCGGGTAACACGTTTTAGTCGCATTGCGTCTGTCATCATTCATTCATCATTCATTCCGCTCTCTATCGATCTCATCAAAGAATACTCATCAATGTCTTTTCCTCTTTCACAGTCTACCTTAAAAAATTATGCTTCTTTCCTATTTTTTTTACAGTCCAGCCTCTCTTAGTTTGCTCCTAATGTAAACAAATAATGACATCACTGAGCATGCGCATTAAATAAAAATGTGTACATGCTGATTAAAAAGTAACAAACAAAATACTTTTAAAAGTATTTTTCTAAATGAAACTGTTAGGCCTGCATCATATCATGACTGATGTTTTCAGTACCTTGTTGTTGTTTAGGTCAACAGCCGAAAGGCTAGTTTGAACCTCTAGAGGTTTTACTAAGTAAAAACGAGGAGTAAGGTGGTTTACCATTGCCTTCCTCACCGAGTTGAAAGAGTATGCTTATCAGCATGCCAGGCTCTCCGAAAAGCACTCAATTTCCACCCTGCAAATGACAACTTCACTTCATTCACCACAGGGTCTGGCTGCATAGTGAAATTCATTACTCCCAGAGGAGATAACTCTGACTAGTGTCACAGTACACCTCTACCTCTTCTGTTCTTAAATAGTTCAGTCATATAAGTGGCTGACTATGTGATAAGAAACAGAACTATTTTTTTTAGCCTTGGACCAAACAGATAGAGTGCAATTAAAATAACACTCCACCTGCCCGTTTTGGGCATCCAAAGGGCAATTCAGTACCTTAAGTACTTATAATTTAAAAAATAGTTAACTTAATAGGAATACGACATCCGTAAAGTTGCAGACTCTAGCATGCACCCTGTAGTAGGTGGTTTTTGTTTGTTGACTGTAGGAACAAACTAACAACGGCTGAACTGTAGAACAAATCATTTTAAAGAAAATAGAGTCTATTTTATCGGTGACATCTTGTTTAAAAATGAAAGCAGTTTCATAACAAAATCAACAATCTTTTTGTGAAAATTTTGATTTTCAAACTTTGTTAGTTTGCTCAAGAATTTGAATAGTTAATTGCAGTTAGTTTCATTTAAGGCAACTAAGCAGGTTGGAACAAACTAATGTTAGTTAATAATATTATTGTCAGTTAATAACATTAATGTTAGTTAATAATATTATTGTCAGTTAATAACATTAATGTTAGTTAATAACATTATTGTCAGTTAATAACATTAATGTTAGTTAATAACATTATTAACCGTTGTTATTAACTAACATTAATGTTAGTTAATAGTATTATTGTTAGTTAATAACATTATTAACTGTCGTTATTAACTAACAAGAATGTACTGCTTGATTCCCAGCTCCGTGTAGTTGCGGAGTGAAGGGTGAAGGGTACGGGTGAGGTGTATTGAATGAGTGATGCATGCTGGGAGAACGATTGTTCTATTACTCTCATACAAAACATTCATTTTCAAACTTTCCCTATTTTAACATATGAGGGCTATCCAGAAAATAACCTCAGTTTTGAAATAAAAAGTAAACGAGTGAAGATACAAAAACTTTATCATATACATATTAAAACTACAGTTTTTCTCTATTTTTCGACTTAGTCACCAAACAGATTCAAGCACTTGTCGTACCTTGGAACAGTCTTTGAAATACCCTCTGCATAAAAATCTGCCGCCTGTGAATGTAACCAACCATTCACGGCGTTTTCAAGCTCTTCATCATTGGTGAACCGCTGAGATGCAAGCCACCGCTTCATGTTTGGGAACAAGTGAAAGTCACTAGGAGCCAAGGCCGGGCTGTATGGGGGATGATCGAAAACATCCCATTTTAACTTGGCCAAAAATTCATTTGTTCTTTGAGCTGTATGAGGGCGAGCGTTGTCATGCACAAACACAACACCACGTGTCAGAAGGCCATGACGCTTGTTTTGGATCACTCTTCTTAGTCTGTTTAAAGCTTCACAGTAGACAGCAGAAGTGATGGTCATTCCACGTTCCATAAAATCAACAAGTGAGATGCCCTTAGCATCCCAAAATATGGTAGCCATAAGTTTCCTCGTCGACAAAGTTTGACGGACTTTCTTTGGCTTGTTTGTAGAAGCGGTATGTCTCCATTGCATTGACTTCTGTTTTGTCTCAGTATTCACGTAGGCTACCCAAGTCTCATCGCCAGTAACAATCCTGTTCAAAAATTCTTCTCCTTCAAAGTCATACCGAGAAAGAAAGTCTTTGGCAGAACTCATTCTTTTTGTTTTGTGGTCATCGGTCAGCAGTTTTGGTACCCAACGAGCGCAAAACTTATGGTAGTCTAGTTTTTCTGTCACTATCTCGTGTACGAGACTCGGAGAAGAGAAGGCCTACCACTTCTTTCATCATCGTGAACGTTTGTTCTTCCATTTTTAAAAAAACGTACCCATTGATGGACTACATCTTCACTCATAATGTTTAGGCCATAAACTGCCGCACAGAATTCACGATGAATTTCGGCCGTTGAGAGATTTTTTGCCCACTGAAATCTTATAACGCTACGCAATTCACACTTTGCGGGATTTACTATACGGCACTCATGTTTTGAGGTTATAAAAGGACAATGCACGAATGTACGATGCTCCGCCTTGCACAGTTAGAAGCGTACTGAATCACTGCGCGCAGTGATATCAACTCAGCCGCGCTACGCGCACTACTTTTCCTGCTACACATAAACGGAGGTTTTTTCCTGGATAACCCTCATATTTGTTTGTCTTTATTCACATATTTTGATATATATTGTTAAGTTAAATATTATGAATTAGACCAAGTTAATAACCCGGTAGGTATTTGTTAAATTATGGCGCCTGGTTATAGGAATATGTTTTTAATCTAGTTAGTACATGCTACCACTGCCCATAATAGACAGGTGGAGTGTCAAATTATTTACACTCAATCTGTTTGTTGCAGGGCTAAAATAAATAGTTCTTTCTTATAACATGGTCATCCAATTAAATGACTGAATCATTTAACAACAGAAGAGGTACAGGTGTAAAAGACACTAATCAGAGTTATCTCCTCTGAACGTAATGAATTTCATTATACAGCCAGACCCTGTGGTGAATGAAGTGAAGGTGTCATTTGCAGAATGGAAAAAATGTGCTTTTCAGAGGGCCTGGCATGCTGATAAGCGTACTTTTCCACTCAGTGAGTTGTGGCAATGGTAAACCACCTCACTCCTCGTTTTACTTAGTAAAACCTCTACAGGTTCAAACCAGCCAACCAGGCTGATGACCACCTAAACAACAACAACACATGCTACCACTACAAATGCATCTATAGCTGTGAAACAGTACTAACACTCATTCATTGTCCCATTACTATAACAACGCACGCACTGCATTCCACAACAACTACACGCAGCTGGGACTCAAGCATTATGTTGACAATTTTATCCATGTTTTGATCGTGATACTGCTGTGAAGAAATTTTAATTCAATGCAGATTCATGTGAACTGCGTTGACACGTTCTTCTACTAAAAATTTGCATTGTAGGCTACACTTTATTGTACCGGGCTGAAATGTTCTGTTTAGTAAATACTCATTCATAATACTCAACCAAATACAAACACCCAGTTGAGTTGAGTAGAACTGCTTCAACCAAAATAACGTCAAGTATATTACGCATAATTTTTTACTTTGACGTTAACTTGTTTCAACTCGGGGTAGGCTGTAAGTTGTTGGCTGTAGGCTGTACGTATGTTGTAAGTTACTCATGTGATAAGTTAGTTGATTGTGAGTCACTAGTGACTTGGTTTTAGATTTAAAGCGATTATTTTTGTGATTTGACGTATCTTGTTATTTGTAAATAAAATATCGTATTGGTTTTACACTTGTTTATGTTTTTATTGTAATCCAGAGACTCCAACACGAGCCTACCTACTCCAGTTTAATCTTGGATTTTTAGCACACCGTGAAAATCGTCGTTCTCAACTTAGCTGCTGACTGAAAAATTTAAAAAATAGAAATTGTAGTCATTTTAATTTCTACTATTTTTTACTTTCTCTTGCCTAACATAATAAATAAGTGAGACAATTTTGTTTTCATGTAGATTTTACAAAATGAAGTTTTCACCGGAAGTAACCGTTCTCAGGTCTTCTGAACCCAAAAACCATATTTTTATCGATTGGTCCCCCCTCTCTCTCCCTGTGTGTTTGTGTGTGTGTGTGTGTGTGTGTGTGCACGCGCATGTGTAAATGAAATATCCCAAAAGCAGAATATAGTATGTTGTTGCAACTTGGAGCTTAAGTTAGGTACTAGATGGGGACCTGACACAAATATTTTCATCAAAATCTGTCCATCAGAAGTTGAAGTTTCATCCCTGCAAGTTTTCACTTGTTTGTGATTTACTTAGAAACTGCTCTTATACAGGTGATTCAAAACTACACGGCAATCTCTTGGGATCTCATTCTATAGCTAAAAATAAGAAAAAAACTTCATATAAACATATGCCTGAAAACGCTTAGTTAGCGAGTTACGGCTAGCGAAAAATTTCACCTAGAACTCTGTACCCTCGGTGAAGTAAGGCCGTATAAAAATGTTAAAGGTACTTACAAAGATACAAATACGACTGTTTCTTATGTATTTTAATCTGAAAAATTGAATAAAATTGGTTCCAGAGCTGTAAATGCAATACTTTCATAGATATCTTACATAAAACACAAGAATTGGTGCAAAGAAATAACACATTCTTGTGTTTAACGTAAGAATACTTCCATAAATGGTAAATAAAGGTGTATTTTTTCTTAAATCAATTTGTAGAAAATTTAATTCTGAAAAGATTCATGTGAATTACTCAGGAAAGAAATGAATAATAGATATTGACATTTCGCTTTATTTCAAATCAAAACAGACGCACATTTTTAACTGCATAAAATATTAACTAATATTATGTAGGTTGGGAGTAACAGCTGATTGATCAGCTGTTACTCCCAACCTACATATTGAAAAATATGCGTCTGTTTTGATTTTAAATAAAAGCGAAATGTCAATATCTATTATTCATTTCCTTCCTGAGTAATTCACATTAATCTTTTCAAAATTAAATTTTCTACAAATTGATTTAAGAAAAAATACACCTTTGAAATCGATTAAAAAAGGTCTGAGCTGAATATCTTCAGCCGTTGAGGAGTTACAACAGATTTTTCAGCCCCTGGAAGGTCTACCTCACATTTTAGATTATTCCTGGGGGTTTCAGAAGTTGATTTTTTTTTAAAGGTGAAAACCAAAGTGGTTATCATCACCTGTTATTTTATAAAGGGCCCAAGTGTGGAACACATTTTTCTTATTATAACATTAAAACCTTACAAACTAAAAATTTCACATAACATAAAAATGTTGCATTAAAGACTTATAAACTTTCCAAAGGACAGCAAATTACTAAAAACACTTCCAACAAAAAATGTCTTTCCATTGACACAAAACTTAAACACGTTAAAGCAGTTCTAAGATCACAAGCAATGTACGGCAGTGAAACCCTCTTCAGTATTGATGGAAACGGAATAAAAGAAACAATCAGAAAAATAGAAAGAAGGATTCTTAGAACCTGCATAAACAAAAAACACATAGTTGACAACCAGCACAGACTTTTACCAAGAGAACAAATTAATAAAGAAATAGAACCAATCACTGATGCAATGTGCAAAAAGAGAATTTCTTTCTTTTCGCATATCCTCAGAACTCCAGAAAACCGATTATTAAGAAAAATTGTAGAAAAATTCATGTGTGCAAAAACGGAAGGAGCTACAATTCCTTGGCTTGAAGAAATAAAAAAAGACAGAACAGAACTAAATCTAACAATTGCTAATGTCAAAGATCGCACACCGGTTTACAAAGAAACAATTAATGACAAAAACAAAATTTTATCAGTAAGAACAATTAAACAAAAAGAACAGGTTTGTTCAGACGAATTGAGGAAAGCAAGATCCAGCAGAATGAAAAAGTATTGGCAAGAAAGAAATGAAAAGGAAATAAACTGCCGAAGAAAAAGAACTAACCAAAGAGACTAAAGTGATCCTTGGTGGTCATAAAATAAAAAAAAATAAAAAGAAAGACTTATAGGATTAACATACAAACATGAACTTAAATCTAATATCACAGCTGGAATAAATAACACTTACAACAACTTATCAAATTAAATCTTACAAACTAGTATCACAGCCAAGAAAATAGAATTTACATGAAAAGGTATTATCACAGACCAAAAGGATAAACAAAAGGCTTTAAAGGGGCCACGAAAAAATAAAAAAAAATCTGGTGTGAAACACTCACACAACTTTCTCTTGCCAATGCAAATAATTAACAATAAACCTAACATTAGTAATAAACAAAAAACTAACCTCAAAAATATAACCTTATTTTAATCATGAATGAAAGACGCAAAATGAAAATCGACCTCTGTTTGGCTAAAAAATACAGAAAATCACTCCTTTACGCTAAACTAGGCTCTGTAGAGAAAAATGCTTGAAATAAAAGTTGTAGAACTTTTAATTTTCTATAAATTTGAATATATACACTTTTGTCGTAAAATGGCCGAAAACTTAAAAAAAATCGATTTTTCACACGTTTTCGTGAGAAAAAACAGAAAATTGCTAATTACCGCTAAACTAAGCGTTTTACAAAAAAATGTTTTAAATAAAAGTTGTAGAATTTTACATTCTCTACAACTTTTATTATATAACGTTTTGCGCTAAAATGCATATTAAAGCCGCAATCTTAAAAAGAAAATGTTTTTACGTAAAAACAGCCTTACCCAGAATTTCAGCAAACATGGCGCCTACCCTATCTTGTAGAGAATAAAAAGTTGAGTAAACCAGGCGATTTTTAAAAAAATCGTAGGACTAGTTTTTGAGAAAATCGCAAAAAAGTGAAAAATTACACGAATAAACTACCTACTACTTCCGGTTGACCGATTTTGATGAAAATGTTCGTGTCGGGTCCGGTAAGGGTATGTAACTTAAGTTTCAAGTTTCAAGTTCGTACGATGTTCCGTTCTTGAGATATTTTGTATACACACGCACACACAGACCAATCGCTAAAAACATGTTTTTTGGGTTCAGGGGGTTTGAAAACGTATAGATCCGGTGAAAACTCGGTTTCGAAAAATCGACATGAAAACAATACTTTCCTTCCTATATATTCATATAGGCAAGAGAAAGTAAAAAAACATACACAAATATAACTAGAAATATAAACTTTAAAGGGGCCTCGAAAAAAAAAAAAACATACACAAATACAAATATAAACTGTTTGCCGCATTGGCGCAGTTGGTAACGTGCTCGCCACTCATCATGCGGTCCTGGGTTCGAATCCCACTCAGGAACGGCATATTTTCAACGTTACAAAAAATCATTTCATCCTCCATTGTGCAATAAACAGTTCCACCCCAACGTCGTCGCTAATGACCGTTGTAGTTGATGTGACGTTAAAAAAAAAAAAAATATTAACTTAAAACTATTATTACTATCACTATTAGATTAAATAAACATTCTACTGACAGACACTGATGGATCTTACAAATCTTAAAGTTGGATTCAAAAGAGGGCTTTCGTCACAGAGTACATCCCATAACTCAAAGGGTAATTTAAATCACTGATGTAAAGCTGCATAGCAGATGCAATCTACAGGGTGATTTTTTAGTCCTGTTTCCCAATTGTTAATGTCTGGTAATATTTTTCTAAAAAAAAAAAAATTTTGTTTTGTGACACTAAGTTGGTAGCCCAACTCAACCAGTGGATATGGCAGTGTGAGTTGATTCTCCTTGAGCTGTGTAAAATTTTGTGCCATTTCCTGTCATGCTACGAACAGAATGTCTTTTATCCTAAAACAATCTCTTGTTTAAATCTGGAGGCTGAAGCTCTACAACTAATCGTATGTGATACGGATACAATTTCAATTTTTTAGCAGCTTTCTGAGCACTCGAACATGACAAATCAACATGCGAGGAAAGTTTTTGTAAACTTTTCCATGGAGAATTGAGCAATCTTGTTTTCACATTCTCTTAACGTCGTCTGTCAAGAGAGTTGGTCGACCACTACGTTTTCTGCTGCAAACAATACCTGCCTCTAAAAATCAGTTAGTTAGCCTAGAAATTGACTAGAATAGAGTGGAGGAACACCAAAAAATTTAATTTGAAATGATTCTTTTACACTCGCATACGATTTTGTAGCAAAATATTGTTCAAGAATGAAAACCCGTTGTCCTAGGGTAAAAGACATTCTGTTCGTAACACAACTGGAAACAGCACAAAATTTTACGCAACTCAAGGAGAATCAACTCAAACTGTCGTATCTATACCGGTTGAGTAGGGCTACCAACTTTGTGTCACAAAACAAAATATCCCTTTCTTAGAAAAAAATTACCAGACATTAACAATTGGGTAACAGGACTAAAAAATCACCCTGTACCAAACTGTGTTTGATTGTCAAAGGAGAATCGCACCTGCCACACATTGGGTCTCTAGACGTCATGAGATACCCATGCGTTAATCTGGTGTGCCCAATTCTAAGTCGCGCGATGACAACTTCTTCCTGAGAGACATAGGGCGAGGCCTTAACTGTGTGCTTTACCTCCCGTAGCTTGTTGCCATGAGAGCCAGTCCATTCTACATTCTACCTGCCAGCAATCAGTGATGACCCGGAATCACAAAATCTGACACAGGCAGATATTGGGTGAAGGCCGGTTGACATGCTGCCTCATTTCCTGAGATTCCACCGTGGTCTGCAACGCTTAATATTATATACTGTTCGCCAACTACGGCGGCATGTAGGGAGGGTAGCGGGACAGAGAGAGAATGTGTTGCGTCAGCCTTTCCCCTTAACTCATTTTAATCAGTGCACGGTGTTCAAGCGCAATAGTGACAATACGCGGTACGGTAGGGCACTCTGCCGGCCAGTTTCACTCACTACACTCTAACAAGCTCATTTTTCATCAAAAAGTTCTGAAAATATTACTTTCGCTTCCTAATGGATCTTATTTTATTACACTGTAAATGTTATTATTATACTCTGATATTTATATAAGATACGCTCCTACAAAGTTAGACGTTTAAATCTCATCACATTTTTTGCGTATCACGTAGGCTAATATAGGCCCTAACTTCTTTTCCAGGATTACATAATATGCGTTTTATTATTTTGTTATAAAATATAAAATTTTATCTCTAATTTGATGTATGTAGGACAGAAAGAGAAATAATAAACGAGCTTGAAAAAATCACTTTTTGAAGGGAAGTCAAAGATAGATCATCGTGTCTGGTGTCTACTTCCTGTTAATATTCCAAGAAGTTGAATCAATTTTAATAGTTGTGAATTTTATACGAAACATACGTCAAATTTTAGAAATGAACTACACACGCACAATATCAGTTGTTTGACATTTTAACAAAAAGAACCGTACAGTAAATATAACAGAATGAGGGTATGACGTCCCTCTCTTTCAGGCCTGTCAAAACGTATGGGTACATCATTTAGAAAAAAACTTATTGCCTATTACCCCAAATTGAATTATAGACATTCTCCCCCTAATTTTGTGCGCGCGTAACTAATCGGCTTTCGACAGCGACACAAATGTTAAAACGATAACCGCACGTACACAACAAAACGAGTAATGAGTACTACTACTTTAGAGGCAGGCAGCCTGTATCTTTAGTCTAGAGGCTACGGTGGGGCGCCGTGGTGGGGGATCTACTTACTGCGCATGTGCGGCCCGCATGCCACCCTACTTGGTCACCTTTATACCATTCAGCTGTGAGTAAATATCACTAATTGACTGCAGAGCACTGACAGAATCAGTGGACATCAACACCCGATGCCCACGCACACAGACTACACATAGAGGTTTCCTGATAGATACGTCCTCCCCCATTAGGAGGAACTTCATCAGTGTACGTAACTGTTGAGGGTTTAACCCTTTGCACTCGTATTATGTTTGCCTCCTCCACTTGTATTTATTTTATGATTACATTAATCATACTTATGATGTGTTGTTGAGCATGCAATACTTTTTATGTTTGTTAATACTTTAATATTAATAATGATGTTTAAAAAATGCTTTTTCTTACATAAAAACTTTTTTTTTCGGTATGGTACTTTTTGAAGCACAATCCTGGATACAAACCGGGCTTTCGGGAACAAGTTTCACAGAAATTTATATATTTTCCATATTTATATATTATTTTTATAATATTTTCCATTGAAGGAAGAACGGTTTCATCATCACTGTCAGACGAATCGCTAAAATCATTCTTCAAAAGTTCTTCTATTTCAGTGTCTTGTAACCAACTAGGCCCAGGCTGATCACAGACACTCATTTTGACAAATTATTAACAGTATTTACAATATTAATTTAAAAAACACACAAAATGATCACTGTCTAAATAAAATGCACAATAAAAAAGTATAAAAACAAGTTTCGAAAACCTAACACTAAAATATAACCTGCAAAATGTATACTGCTGATGTAAACACTGAGAAAAGAAACTGTGTGACTTGAAAATAATACTTAAACCTAATAAAAACACACAAAATAATCTAAATATTATTTGTGTGTGCATAAGTTACCTAAAACTACTTCAAAACATTAATAGCGACACGAAATACCGCAAAACTGTACGACGCACTTCCACAAATTAGGTTAGTTTGTTTACTAGTTTGGTATGGTGATATGGATTCAATTAAATCCGTTTATATCGATAATCGGTAGTATTCAACTATCGAAAACTACAAAAAGTAACTTTTAAAACATCCCATAGAGGCCAGCACATTACAGCAACTTTATTAAACGCATATTTTCATACAAAATCAGCTGTGAAGACTGAGTCGGATGGGGTCCGACATACAAGTGGAACGGTAATACTATCATGTCGGATCAGATCCGAGCATCGAGTGGAAAGGGTTAATACCTTAAACTAACTTACTGAATATGGCGTTGGATGTGACAGAGCTTGTGTCTGCCTTTGAATACTAACACATGTCAAAAGTTAAAAGTGTAACTGAGGTATGGTCCAGGGTGGAAAAAAACATGTAATAAAAGGTTTTTACAGATCTGCAACATTCTTACACTGAATGGCAAAGACTGTCTTAACATTCATCATGTATAAATTATGACAGGTTTTGTTCAAGAGTGATATCATGTAAAAAATGGTAAGGTCTAGCTCTCAACTTGGTAAAGTACATCGGTATCAGCTGTTGACAATGCCTGTCTAACGACATCCATCAGTCACCACAGTAAGGCTACCTTGGTGCAACAGTTGATTGTGGTCTGCAAATGAAAATCAGTGACATGTCCACATCAGTGAATCACACAGATAACTAAAAATCCTCACAGTAATACATCAGTAGGTAATGGAGGCCATAACCTAGGTACAGTGTCAAATTATTTACACTCAATCTGTTCGTTGCAGGTATAAAATAAATAGTTCAATTTCTTATCACATGGTCACCCAATTAAATGACTGAATCATTTAATAAGAGAAGAGGTAGAGGTGTACTGTGACACTAATCAGAGTTATCTCCTCTGAAAGTAATGAATTTCATTATACAGCCAGACCCTGTGGTGAATGAACTGAAGGTGTCAATTTGCAGAGTGGAAAATATGTGCTTTTCAGAGGGCCCGGCATGCTGATAAGCGTACTTTTCCACTCAGTAAGGAAGGCAATGGTAAACCACCTGACTCCTCATTTTACTTAGTAAAACCTCTACAGGTTCAAACCAGCCTTTCTTTCGGCTGATGACCTAAACAAGAACAACAACAACCTACATGGGCCATCCTAGTCATGGGACGGTGGCACAGTGAAATAGGTGAGCTAGCAGAGTGTGTCTGCTCCGCACACTTGAGTCAACGGCACAGAGCGTGCCACCGTACAATTGAACAATGAGACGGAGTGAGCTTGTAGATTCTAATATATACCGCACTGAGCTCAGCTATCTGAATAAACAGACAGTGAGTTGAGCCGAGGGTGACTTTCGCTCACTCCTTTGCCACTTTCACACACAGCACATTGTGTTTGCGCGTGCGTCAACCTGAACGTTCATGCATCCCTTTTCACAAACAGATTTTTGTCATGTGTCTTTCTTTATTTCGTATGCACATGGTAAAATTGTTACGGTACAGTACAATGTTATTTTACAACCACTTGTCTCAGGTTTGTTGTAGTATAGTATGAAAGAATTATGACCCCCTTTCCGCACCTGTCTCGTGCACCCCCTCACAAACAGAGGAAGAGTTTGATATGATATGTATAGTTTCCATGCAGCGTTTAGTTATAGGTAGCCCTTGCTATGATGCGACTAGAGAAAAGTGGTTTAGTCGTGGAGTGGGGGGGATGTACAAGTCAGCTCTGTAAGGAGAGCGTGCTGCGTGGGGAGAAACGCTCGGTGTGGTGGTCGTTCAAAATAAAAGAGACGGAGTGAGCTAGTAGATTCTAATACGTACAGCACTGAGCTGACCTATTTGAATAAACAGACAGTGAGTTGAGCCGAGGATGACTTTCGCTCACTCCTTTGCACACAGCACGTTGTGACTCCTGTGTAATGACATCAGTCACAGTAAGGCTACCTTGGTGTAACAGTTGATTGTGGTCTGCAAATGAAGATCAGTTTGTCATTATTTGTTTACATTAGGAGCAAACTAGGAGAGGCTGTAAGCAATTTATAAAATTACTTTGAAAAATACGAGGGCGAATCAAATATAAACGGTAATTTTGCTGTTGACTGTACCAAACACGTTCGGACCAGATATGGCGGTGAGCAGTTGTTGTTTTGTTTAATAGGAGTGGGGGGAACAGCTTACTTCGCAGCATTGTTGCGTTCTGCCGTCAGTACAGCCATGACCGAGCGAGAGGTACATCCATCTGTTGCGCAACGAGTCGTCATAAAATTTTTAGCAAATGAGCGTGTTAAGCCTTTGGAAATTTTTACTCGTTTGCGGGCACAGTTTGGGGACACTACTCTGTCTAAGAATCGAGTGTATACGTGGGCCAGAGAATTTAGGGGTGGGTGAGAACGTGTTGAAAACGAAAGTCACCGTCGACGCCCAAGGTCAAGTCTCACAGATGACAACATTAGTGCCGTTCGAGAGCTTATTGAAGGTGATTGCCGGTTAACTGTTCAAGAAATCTCGTCAGAAATTGGTATCGGCAACGGGAAGTGTTCAGTCTGCAATCACAGACCACCTTGGCTTCAGAAAGATTAGTGCTCGATGGGTTCCGAGGTTGCTGTCCGGAAATCAAAAACAGGTCAGGTCGCAGATCGCCGGGAGACTTCTGCATCGATTTCAAGAAGAAGGTGAAGATTTTTTGAGGCACATCGTCACATGTGATGAGACGTGGGTCCACCATTACACTCCCGAATCGAAAATGGCAAGTAAGGAGTGGCGAAGGAAGGATAAAGGCTGCCCAGTGAAAGCCAAAACTCGTCTCTCAGCCGGAAAAGTTCTTGCAACAATTTTTTTTGACTCAAGGGGAGTTCTACTCATTGATTTTCTTCACGATCAACGAACAGTGAATGCGGCCTACTACTGCCAGGTGCTACAGTCGGCAAAAACCAGTTACCGAAACAAAAGGCGAGGTGTGCCCATTAGAGATGTCATCCTTCTCCATGACAACGCAAGGCTTCACACCGCATTGTTGACAAGGGATAAATTGGAAGAAATGGGCTGGGAAACTCTCGAACACCCTCCTTACAGTCCAGACTTGTCCCCTTGTGACTACTTTTTGTTTGCGCCTCTGAAAGAATCACTTGGAGGAAAACGGTTTGAAAGCAATGAAGATGTCGAGAAGCACGTGCGCGATTGGTTGACAACTCTCCCTCAATCTTTTTATGAACAGGCAATATTCAAGCTTCCAAATCGGTGGCAGAAGTGTGTAGATAATGCAGGAAACTATATTGAAAAATGTTGAAGGCTTAGTTTTTGTATAATATTCAATAAATATAATTTAAAAAATTACCATTTATATTTGATTCGCCCTCGTATTTTGTTTTGTTTATTAGGCGTATGTCACCCACCGCTCAGTTAAAAGAGCACATGAGCGTCACATCCAGATCAAGACAAGAACTGAGGAGGACACGTGTGCACGTGTGCACGTTCAACTCCTGCCTTCCTCCACATCTTGTCACAACCGACAAACAAAATGTCTCCCCACCTGAATATGGCTACGAGACAACCCATTCAATGCACTAGACGTGAATTCAACCATACAAGAGACAGATTAAATTAAATCCAACACTGTCAATTTTAACTGCAGCTGCACCTGTGTAGTTACAGTTAAGCCGTTGTTAGTTTGCTCCTCCTCCTTCTGTCAACAAACAAAAACCACCTACTACAGGGTGCACGCTAGAGTCCACCACTTTACGGATGTCGTATTCCTATTAAGTTAACTATTATTTAAATTATAAGCACTTTAAGTACTAAAAACATCAGTCATGATATGATGTAGGCCTAACAATTTCATTTATAAAAATACTTTTAAAAGTATTTTGTATTTAAATACTTTTGAAAGTATTTAGTTGTTACTTTTTAATCAGCGTGTACACATTTTGATACAATGCGCATGCTCAGTGATGTCATTATTTGTTTACATTAGGAGCAAACTAACAGAGGCTGGAATTTATATTAGTTTAAATGTGATACCATCTACAATCTGATAGTACTGTTTCAAACGCTCCAACTTCACAAAATTTAAACAACAGAAAGAATTGAAGGGAATCGATCACTTGCATACAAATGCAAGAAACAAAATTTGAAAATTTAAACAATAAGACATGTATATGTCCACAGATGTGCAGCAACCCCTTAACGGCCTTACCTGCGTTCTACAAGCTACAGTAGTGAGTCGCCCACTAGGCACCATCTTAGTTGTAATTATTTTTATCAAAATGGTAGTAGGTGACTGGCTACCAAGAATGTACAACACCGCTAGGCACGAATAAGGGGTGGTGGGTGTGTAAGGGTTGGTGAATGATAAAGGTCCCATACAGCTGTCAACATATTACAACTAACAACCGATACTTATCAAAATCTTTCTAATTAAAAATGTAAAGAAGGCAAGTTAGGATTGTAATTATAACGAGTATTTTATTAACGACGCAATCCTGATTATAAGAAGATAGAAGTAAATACATCAGTAAATTTTCTGTTCCCAATCGGTATGTTGGTAACAGTGTACTCAAGGCCAACTACCTAACACAGTTAAAATGTTCCAGTCAACCATTAGTGTGTTGACAGCAGTCTTTCTGAATAAAACGTCAATATTGCGTTTGATAAATAAATTCCGTAGAACTGGGAGTGTACTCAATGAGAAACCACCTCGCCAGCCAACAAAGTTCAAGAACTTCCACAGTTAATTTTGTTAGCTGGCGAGGTGGTTTCTCATCGAGTACACTCCCAGTTCTACGTAATTTATTTATCAAACGCAATATTGACGATTTATTCGGAACGAGAGAACGGGGAAATTTCAACTGAAACTTATCTTGCACACATTTGTAAGATATACTCGCTATGTAAGTCTCTACAATAAACTTGCGTTCTCCCTTCGAAAAAACCATTGCTGACACAATATAACGAAACGACTGCTGTCACCACACTAATGCTTGACTGGAACATTTTAACTATCTTAGGTAATTGGCCTTGAGTACACTGTTGCCAAAATACCGATTGGGGGAGAGAAAATTGACCGATGTATTTACTTCTATCTTCTTATAATTAGGGTTGTGTCCTTAACCCTTTAACTGCTACCTTAGGAATCGTCATGTGTAACCTCCTGTGCTGAATTAGGAATGACTTTTTCGGCGTCATCTTAAATTATTATTTATTTCTTTTAAGTTTAAAATAAAATCAAAATTTTTACAAAAAAAATAATTTAAATTTAAACTTAAATTAAAATTTGTGTAAAGCTGACAGCCGTTAGAACAGCTGTTTCAAAAAAATACTTCTTTATTTATTTACTATTTTCATTGTAAAATGCAATATTTTATTTATTTTTATAATAAAAAAATGAAAAAAATGATATAACTGAAATATAACTTGAAAATAATCGAATAATAAATTAGACACCAAAATACCATGGCAACACATCTGATGACAATATGCAATGTAGCTAATAAATACAGGAGGACACTGTTAAAAAGTTTCACGTAATAACCAGTAGATGATGTAACATGTCCATTATGTGGTGTTATGATTTTCAATAACGTAAAAGTACGTTAGTAGCACAGTAAGTGCCGCGAGCTCCGAACGTATATGAGGTTTGTTCAAAAAATAACGGGAATTTTCGTTTTTTGAAAAAAATATTTATTTATTCATCTACATTAATATTGTCGCCTTCAAAGTAGTCCCCTTCGCATGCAATACACTTGTGCCAACGCTTTTTCCAATCCTCGAAACACTTCTGAAACTCAATCTTTGTGATAGCTTTTAGCTCTTTCACCGATTCGCTTTTAATGTCATCTATGCTTGTAAAACGACGGCCTTTTAATGTTCTCTTTATTTTTGGAAATAGAAAAAGTCACATGGAGCCATGTCTGGCGAATATGGAGGCTGGGGCATCGTTACAGTTTTGTTTTTGGCCAAAAATTCACGAACAAGCAATGAAGTGTGAGCAGGTGCATTATCGTGGTGCAAAAGCCATGAATTGTTTTGCCACAAATCCGGGCATTTTTTTTTGGATTGCTTCACGCAAACGGCGTTGAACTTGTAGGTAGTACTCCTTATTGATTGTTTGACCTTGTGGCAAGAATTCATGATGCACTATGCCATTAAAATCGAAGAACACAGTGAGCATAACCTTCACATTCGACCGCACTTGTCGAACCTTTTTTGGTCTTGGCGATTCAGAATGCCTCCACTGGGACGATTGAGGCTTAGTTTCGACATCGTATCCGTAAACCCATGTTTCGTCACCTGTTATAACACGTTTGAGTAGATCCGCATCGTTGTCGACTTCATTTGGTGACTCCTGAGCAACTTCCATTCACCGCTGTTTTTGTTGGAAATTCAACAATTTTGGAACAAATTTTGCTGCCACACGTTTCATACCCAAAACATCCGAAAAAATTTCATAGCATGAGCGAATCGACATGCCAACATCATCACTGACTTCTCTGATTGTGATTCGGCGATCGTTCATAACCATTTCTTTCACTTTTTTTACGTTTTCATCGGTTGTTGATGTGCTTGGACGTCCGGGTCATTTGTCATGTTCAACGTTTTCGCGGCCATCTTGGAAATGCTTATACCACTCGTAAATCCTTGTTTTACTCATAGCAGACTCACCATATGCCTTTGTTAACATTTCACACACTTTATTTCATTTTTCACGCAAAATTTAATACAAATTCTTTGATCCATTTTTTTTAACAAACAAAAATAGCTGTGCTCGAAAAACACGTCTAACCTTAGCGGCTTCCACTTAAGAACTAAGCAATGAATATTGTTGAAAATTTTACCGTACGTCAGGGGCATGTGTACCAACATAATAAAAAAAAAATTTTACAATCGGACTATCCAAACCCGCGAAATTTAAAAATTCCCGTTACTTTTTGAACACACCTCGTATATACGTCAATAGTAGTTAAAGGGTTAATAAATACCCATTATTACAAAATCTTATTAGGAAAATTACATAATAAAAAGAGTGGAGCACTGTCTGTGTAATAACACTTCTAAATTAGAGTAGATGACTTTGTCGTACGCAGATCGCAAACAAAAGATAAAACTCAATGTTTTTCATTAAAAAAAGTAAACATTTGTTTATTTGGGAGTAACAAACTAATCACAGTAATTTTTAAGAGTCAATCTCGGAACAATATTCATGGATTGCAGTTCTTGAAATAACAACTTACATGCGTATGGGATCCGTATGGTTGACACAGAGCCACTGCTTCTACACCCATGGCACCTAACAACAAAAAACAACACAATCACAGTTACACAATCAATTGCACCTGACTACTACTACAAATCCCTTCATTCTTCAACCAATGTTCTAAATTATTAAAATACAGTAATCCCTTGGTATCCGCGAACTTTGTCCGTGGGCCTTAAACCTTAAAATACGCACGTTTTCTCACCTTGTGTACACCGAACTTGGTTGGGAAGTCATACAATTCTGAAAACATGTGTTTGAATAAATGTTTTGGCGTCCGTATCATGTTGAGTCACACACTAGTACGGTGTCACCGGGTACCGGGCTCCACCAGTAACACCCCACCCCCACCGCCATACGTACGCCCAGGCACCATACACTGTAATTTCTCCGTATGTTTTCCTCCATGTGTCAGTCTAACTTCTTCGTACGTACATACAGGTCTTTGTTTGTTCGACGATCCTGAAACGAAGCCAAGCATTTCTTCACAAAGCATCAATGAGATCCTCAGCATGGCAACACAGTTCGCTGATCACGTGTTGGAGACAAATCCAGTCATGGAAAGGGCCCTTCAATTAAAAAGAGGACTCAGGAGCTGATGATACCATACGAAGAAGTTTACAAGGAGTTTGAAAAGAAGAAGAAGAAGCAAAGAGCCATAACTAACTATTTTAAAACCACTTAAATTTTTTATGCGTCCATTACTGTATTTTTATTAAATATTCATATATTATAATAATGAGAGTGCCGAGAAAATTGGACTACAAATCTCCTTCACAAAAACTGTCTTCACTTGCCATAATACGGAAGTCAAAGAGCTTGACACCAAATATGGAAAAATAAATTAAGTATCCAACTTTAAATATCTGGGGGAAAATGTATCTGAGAAGGAAGCCTACAGCGATAGAATTCGGAAAGCCCGGAAAGGTCTTGGACTTGTACATAATATCTATAATAAAAAATGTTTATCCATAAACTCTAAATTGAGACATTATTCTACAGTTATTAAGCCCTCAATGACATATGCCAGTGAAACATTGAGTCTTAATCGAAAAATGGACTTGGACATTCTTTTGAAGGAGGAGAGAAAAATCATCCGGAAAATACTTGGACCGAGGGAAGCAGAGAATGGTTTCAGGCTACAGAAGAATTGTGAAGTCGAAAAGCACTCTAATATAGTAGCAGACATGAGGAAAAGAAGACTTAAGTTTTTCGGACATATTAAAAGACTCCCCGAGAATAGGATAACACGGAAAATAGTGGAATATGTTAGCTCTCTTAAAAATGGAGTAGACTGGATAAAAAAGGTTAAAGAGAATCTCAATCTTGCGGGAATTCCTGAAGAAATAACTACTGACAGGAAGAAATACCGGAAATGCGTTGAGGACTGGGAGGTCAAGCCGGTGGAAAAACATCAAAAAGTCGGAACTAGATGGACTGAGGATAGGAAAAAGGCATTCTCACATGAGAATGAAAGCATACTGGGTGGAGAAAAAACGGAAGGTACCCAGTAGAGTAATCCATAATTAAATACTTAGCGACTTCCACTTTGGGAGCTTGACGCAAATAATAATAATAATAATAATAACGGTAAAATGTTCCTAAAACTATTAAACACTTTAAACGACTACAGGACTTTTCCTTTAGAACCTAATCCCAATCTTTATTTCGTTGACGTAAGGTATCATTATCCTTCGGATAACAAGGGATTAGAGTAGAAAATGGAACAAATTATTATTAAATGAATGAACACACAGATTGAATATGACAATCAGCTGATTAAGTTGGCAAGACTGTTTTAGTTAGATATAAGAATCAACTATTCCTTATCTACCATGGTAGGAGTAGGAAGTTTTAAATTTTAATTTACTGAAGATGTGTACAAGATAGACGAAAGCGCTATAAACATTGGTAAGTATTTTCTGTTACCGTATTCTGGTGGTTAGAAATATATATATTTCAATTTTAAATAATACGGCTGTTTAAAATCATCCTACGAGGGGTATCCAAAAAGTAAGTTTCCCTAGCCAAGAAAAAATAAAAAAAAAAACAAAATATTTCGAATATATATTTATTTTTGTTTACATTTACTTATTTTTCTACATAATCTCCATTTAATTCTAAACATTTTTCGTACCTTGGCAACAGTTTCTTTATTCCTTCGTCATACCATTCTACCGCCGAATTTTTGAACCAGTTATCGACCTCATGTTTCAATTGGTCTTCATTAGCGAAGCGCCGACCGCCCAGATGATTTTTAAGCTGCGGGAACAAATGGAAGTCACTAGGTGCAAGGTCTGGAGAGTATGGAGGATGATCAAAAATTTGCCATTTGAATTTAGCAAGAAGCTCAGCTGTTGCACAAGCCGTATGTGGTCGGGCGTTGTCATGAAGGAGCAGAACTTTGCGTGACAAAAGCCCACGCCGTTTGTTTTGAATGGCGCGACGAAGATTGGTCAACAATTCACAATAACGCTCTGCATTAACTGTTGTTCCACGAGGTAGATAATCAATCAGTAATACTCCGCGGCAGTCCCAAAAAACAGTAGCCATCACTTTTCCTGCCGACTGAGTCACTTTCGCTTTTTTGGGACCTTTCTCACCTTTTTTTTGCCATACCATACTCTGACGTTTGGTTTCAGGAGTTGAATGGTGGACCCACGTTTCATCACCAGTAACTATTCTTGAAAATATGGCGTCGCCCTCATCTTTAAACAATTGCAAAAAACATCGAACAGCTGCTAAACGTTTTTGTTTATGGATGTCTGACAATAATCGCGGGACCCATCTTGCACACACTTTTGAAAGTTGAAGGTCTTCAACCATGATATTGTGAAGACTGGATCGACTAATTTCAATATTTGGTGGCAGTGCAATCATGATTTCATCTAGCGTAAGCCGCTTGTCGGAGTCAATGACCTCACGCACAGCTGTAACGACGTCGGCTTGGCGGGTAGTCTCAGGTCGGCCACTTCTTTCATCTTCGTGAACATTTTCTCTGCCTTCAATAAACATTTGTCGCCAATGACGAACCATTTGGATTGACATTACATCTTCACCATAAACACTGCATAACTGGCGATGAATTTCTACAGCCGATTCATTTTTTGCAGTGAAAAAACGAATAACACCGCGTATTTCACAACTGGCGGCAAAACGAAGTGGAGTCTCCATTACGGTATGCTGTTTACTGACTACTGAGCATTCAGTGGTCGCCGGACCGGTTGCAAGTGATGCCAATACACCCATACTAAAACTCCCTGTGCGCGATATATGCATGCATCACTTCTACTTCAACATAAATATTAGCGAAACTTACTTTTTGGACAACCCTCGTACATAGGATGTTTGATAAAAATATATATTTTTTGACAAAACCAAATGTTGGATGATTTCGTGTGCCAGCCTGCTTATACACATTTCTTTGTTTCCTCTCGATTATGCTTACTCGGATAAAAATGAATAAAAGAGAAAGACGTACCATCCTGAATAAGCCAAACGGCCGCACTGATTGCACACATCTATGTCGAACGCATCACTAGATATCATCAGCCTCTCAACCAGCATCATGCTGAAACAAAATAATTCATCATGAAAACAATCTCTGTTGAGAGGTGCCACCAAAAACCAAAATTAGTTATCATCCCATAACTACATATTTCTATTTTAAAATACGAGGGCAGTCCAGAAAGTCTGTCACGTTTTGATATAAAAAAAATCTGGTGTGAAACACTCACACAACTTTCTCTTGCCAATGCAAATAATAAACAATAATCCTAACATTAGTGAAATACGCAAAATTAAAATCGACCTGTTTGGCTTAAAAATACAGAGAATCGCTCATTCACGCTAAACTAGGCACTGAACAAAAAAATGCTTTATATAAAAGTTTTAGATATCTTAATTTCCTATAAATTTTATTTTATACACTTTTGTCGTAAAATGCATTCTAAGGCCAAAATCTTAAAAAAATCAATTTTTCACACGTTTTCGTGAGAAAATAACAGAAAATTGCTAATTACCGCTAAACTAAGCGTTATACAAAAAAATGTTTAAAATAAAAGTTGTAGAATTTTACATTCTATACAACTTTTATTATATAACGTTTTGCGCTAAAATGCATATTAAAGCCGCACTCTTAAAAAGAAAATGTTTTTACGTAAAAACAGCCTCATGCAGAATTTCAGCAAACATGGCGCCTACCCTATCTTGTAGAGCATAAAAAATGTAGTAAACCAGGCAATTTTTAAAAAAATCATAGGACCAGTTTTTGAGAAAATCACAAAAAAGTGAAAAATTACACGAATAAACTACTACTTCCGGTTGACCGATTTTGATGAAAATGTTCGTGTCGGGTCCGGTAGTGGTATGTAACTTAAGTTTCAAGTTTCAAGTTCGTACGATGTTCCGTTCTTGAGATATTCTGTTCACACACACACAGACCAATCGCTAAAAACATATTTTTTGGGTTCAGGGGGTCTGAAAACATATAGATCTGGTGAAAACTCGATTTCGAAAAATCGACATGAAAACAATACTTTCCTTCCAATATATTCATATAGGCAAGAGAAAGTAAAAAAAACTAAGTACAAGAAAAAAATTTCATTATATACATTTGAAAGTGCAACTAAAATGCTATTTTTCTACATAATCGCCAAACAAAGTAAGATACTTATCATAGCGGTGAACTAATTTTGAAATGCCGGCGTCATAAAGTCTACCGCCTGTGATTTTAACCAGTTTGTCACACCCTCCTGCAGCTCTGCGTTGTCATCAAAGCGCTGCGTCGCAAGCTATGTCTTCATTGTCGGGAACAAGTGATAATCGCTGGGCGCAAGGTCCGGAGTGTATGGCGGATGTGGGAAAACCTCCCATTTGAAAGCATCCAGGACTTCTCGTGTTCGATTTGCCGTGTGTGGTCGGGCGTTGTCATGCAAAAAGAGAATTTTTTCAGTCAACTATCTTCTGCACTTGTTTTGGATCGCTCTTCTTAACTTTTCAAGTGTTTCACAATACCTCGCAGAGGTTATTGTTGTGCCACGTTCCAAGAAATCGATAAGAAGAACTCCTTTCCTGTACCGACCGTACTTCACAACTGGCGGGTTTTGAATTGCGGCACACATTCTAAATTGTTGTTGAAAAACAACTGAGAGCGACACAGACCTCTCGCTAGCACGGCTGGGTAGCTACTGAACAGAGAAATGCCGCGACACCAAAATGGCGGCGATAGCTCCACCCCTAGCGGCTACAACGCAAAATGTGACACACTTTCTGGACTGCCCTTGTAAAATTCATGAAAACAATTATTTCTTTCGGTTTCAACAAACAGATTGTGGGGTCTGCAGAATGTTGGACCGGTGATCTTACACTGAAACAAAGCACCATCTTTTAGTTTTAAAAATGAAATTTATTGTAATACTCGACAAGTGTGTAAATGGTGACCCCATCCTCACTTCTCAATCAACCCAACAGATGTACTAAATGTGCTTCAACATTTTTATACCATTCCTACAATCAGAGCTAACAGGTGTTTTATTAAGGACACAACCCTGATTATAAGAAGATAGAAGTAATACATCGGTAAATTTTCTCTCCCCCAATCGGTATGTTGGCAACAGTGTACTCAAGGCCAACTATCTAAGACAGTTAAAGTGTTCCAGTCAAGCATTAGTGTGGTGACAGCAGTCGTTTCATTATACTGTGTCACCAATGGTTTTTTACAAGGAACAACACGTGTTTATTGTAGAGACTTACATAGCGAGTAAATCTTACAAATGTGTGCAAGATAAGTTTCAGTTGAAATTTCCCCGTTCTGCCAAATAAATCGTCAATATTGCGTTTGATAAATAAATTCCGTACAACTGGGAGTGTACTCGATGAGAAACCACCTCGCCAGCCAACAAAGTTAACCACGGACGTTCTCGAAGATTTGAAAAATCGTTGACTCAATCACCTAAAAAATCGCTCAGAAGATTATCATCGCAAGCTGGGCTAACAATAACTACTGTTTTCAGAGCTACGAAAAAGTTACATTTGCATCCTTATCACGTTGGCGTAACTCATCAACTGAAAGCTACGGACCATCAGAAACGATTACAATACTGTTCTTCCTTGGACAAAACCATTGGTGACACTGTGACAACGAAACGACTGCTGTCACCACACTAATGCTTGACTGGAACATTTTAACTGTGTTAGGTAGTTGCCTTGAGTACACTGTTGCCAACATACGATTGGGGGAGAGAAAATTTACAGATGTATTACTTCTATCTTCTTATAATCAGGGTTGCGTCCTTAATAAAACACCTGTTACATATGTTCCTTTCTTCGCCATAGTAGAAATGTCACCATCACTTTTCAGCAACTTGTATTTCCTTACACATCATTTTTTAACTGCCGCTAGATGAAACAAACCTATTGAAAAGTAGCAATGTTTTATCAAGTGCATTTCACCCGCCACCTGAAACAGCTTGCTCATTCATTAAGTGGTTGGTGGTCTAAATAGGCCTACATACAATCATTTACATCCACCCATTTTTCTTTTCTTCAAAAATTCATAATATATCTAAATGGCCAGACAGATTACACAAAAAATTGCGATTCATTGCGTTCATCCACATTCTAGTAAAGTCCAGCCTTTCTAACTTTGCTCCTACTGTCAACAACAAATAATGACGTCACTGAGCATGCGCATTATACCAAAATGTGTACACGCTGATTCAAAAGTAACAACAAAATACTTTCAAAAGTATTTAAATACAAAATACTTTTATAAGTAATTTTATAAATTAAATTGTTATGCCTACATCGAATCATGACTGATGTTTTAAGTACTTTAAGTTCTTATAATTTAAAAAATAGTTAACTTAATAGGAATAGGACATCCGTAAAGTCGCGGACTCTAGCGTGCACCCTGTAGTAGCTGGCTTTTGTTTGTTGACAGTAGGAGGAGCTAACTAAGAACAGCTGAACTGTAGATAAACTGTTTACATTAGTGGACACCATCGTACGATGCAGCAGGTGTACCACTACATTTTTCTACAACAAAAAAATTCTACGTATCCAATACCGGTTTTATAAGATGTAACCTTCTAAATTAAACTCATTTATAATGTAAAATCATTAAACTGGCCAATAACAATCATTAAACACTATTAAATTCATAATGTTGTTGTTTAGGTGATCAGCCTGTAGGCTGGTTTGAACCTGTAGAGGTTTTACTAAGTAACAACAAGGAGTGAGGTGGTTTACCATTGCCTTCCTCACCGAGTGGAAAGAGTATGCTTATCAGCATGCCGGGCCCTCTGAAAAGCACATATTTTCCACTCTGCAAACAACACCTTCACTTCATTCACCACAGGGTCTGGCTGTATAATGAAATTCATTACTTTCAGAGGAGATTAACTCTGATTAGTGTCTTTTGCACCTCTACCTCTTTTGTTGTTAAATGATTCAGTCATTTAATTGGCTGACCATGTGATAAAAAACACAACTATTTATTTTAGCCCTGCGACAAAAAGATTGAGTGTAAATAATTTGACACTCCACCTGTCTGTTATGGGCAGAAATTCATAATATCAGCTAATTTAAATAAAAACAAGGTGTATTTAATCCGCGAAAGATGACAAATTCAAGCAAGTACTACATTCATCGACCAAAAGTCTAACGGTGATTGAAAATCAAAGTTAAAACCAATCAACTGAATAAATACAATGGAGACTAAATTAAAATAAATAACATAATTTAAATAACTCGTTCAAATTTTTAATAGCATTTTCAAAATATACCGGGTGATTTTTTAGTCCTGTTACCCAATTGTTAATGTCTGGTAATTTTTTTCTAAGAAAGGGATATTTTGTTTTGTGACACAAAGTTGGTAGCACTAATCAACCGGTATAGATACGACAGTTTGAGTTGATTCTCCTTGAGTTTCGTAAAATTTTGTGCTGTTTCCAGTTGTGTTACGAACAGAATGTCTTTTACCCTAGAACAACGGGTTTTCATTCTTGAACAATATTTTGCTACAAAATCGTATGCGAGTGTAAAAGAATCATTTAAATTAAATTTTTTGGTGTTCCTCCACTCTATTCTAGTCAATTTCTAGGCTAACTAACTGATTTTTAGAGGCAGGTATTGTTTGCAGCAGAAAACGTAGTGGTCGACCAACTCTCTTGACAAACGACGTTAAGAGAATGTGAAAACAAGATTGCTCAATTCTCCATGGAAAAGTTTACAAAAACTTTCCTCGCATATTGATTTGTCATGTTCAAGTGCTCAGAAAGCTGCTAAAAAATTGAAATTGTATCCGTATCACATACGATTAGTTGTAGAGCTTCAGCCTCCAGATTTAAACAAGAGATTGTTTTAGGATAAAAGACATTCTGTTCGTAGCACGACAGGAAATGGCACAAAATTTTACACAGCTCAAGGAGAATCAACTCACACTGCCATATCCATACTGGTTGAGTAGGGCTACCAACTTAGTGTCACAAAACAAAATTTATTTTTTATAGAAAAATATTACCAGACATTAACAATTGGGAACAGGACTAAAAAATCACTCTGTATAATCAATATAGTCAGATGCGACCTTGACGCGAGACCGCTGTGTGAGTTATGATACGACGCAGTGAAATTCGCAAATTGAAGCTCTGATAAAATTGTAAATTAATTTAATTAAATAGTAAAACCTCTGAAAAAATCTGGTGTGAAACACTCGCACAACTTTCTTTTGCCAATGCTAATAATTAACAATAATCCTAACATTAGTAATAAAACATTAGAAATAAACAACAAAACTAACCTCTAAAAATATAACCTTATTTTAATAATGACTGGAAGACGCAAAATGAAAATCAACCTCAGTTTGGCTTAAAAATACGGAAAATCACTCTTTCACGCTAAACTAGGCTCTGTAGAGAAAAATGCTCCAAATAAAAGTGTAGATCTTTTAATTTCCTATAAATTTGATTATATACACTTTTGTCATAAAATGCATACTAAGGCCGAAATCTTAAAAAAATCGATTTTTCACACGTTTTCGTGAGAAAAAACAGAAAATCGCTAATTACTGCTAAACTAAGCGTTATACAAAAAAATGTTTGAAATAAAAGTTGTAGAACTTTAAATTCTCTACATTTTTTTAAAATAAACTTTGCGCTATAATACATATTAAAGCCGTAATCTTAATAAAAAAAAACACTTTTTTACATAAAAACACCCTCACCAAGAATTTCAGCATACATGGCGCCTACCCTACCTTGTAGAGAATAAAAAATTTTGTAAATCAGGCGATTTGAAAAAAAATCGTAGGACCAGTTTTTGAGAAAATTGCAAAAAAGTGAAAAATTATACGAATAAACTACTACTTCCGGTTGACCGATTTTAATGAAATTTTTTTTTTTTTTTTTTTTTTTGCGTCCTGGAGACTTTAGGAGGAGTATAGGACATGTCGTCAGGAAATGTTCGTGTCGGGTCCGGTAGTGGTATGTAACTTAAGTTTCAAGTTTCAAGTTCGTACGATGTTCCGTTCTTGAGATATTTTGTATACACACACACAGACCAATCGCTAAAAACTTTTTTTTTGGGTTCAGGGGGTCTGAAAACGTATAGATCCGGTGAAAACTCGATTTCTTAAAATCGACATGAAAACAATACTTTCCTTCCTATATATTCATATAGGCAAGAGAAAGTAATAAAGTGAAAATTATATATAGCTAGTAGCAGTGAAGTGATAATTTTGTTCTTTTTTTGGTTTTACATCCGACTGTTCTATAATTTCTGCTAATGCAGACGGTGAAAGTGAGAGATGAAAAAACCAGACCTGACCGGGAATTGAACCCGGGACCGCGATGCAGTAGCCAGTTGCGCTAACCACTATGCCAATGGGCTGGGCAGCAATGAAGTGCGATCTAATTAAAGAAAATAGAATAATTAAAAATTCATAAGATTGAATCAAAAAACTTCAATAAATCGTGAAGGAAATTCTACGAGGGACGACAACCAATGCTAACCTATGAACATCATTCAATTTACATGTAAAACATTGAAAAAGGCGGTACCACAGGCCTAATATTTTCCTTGCCATAAATACAGCTGAGAAGACTTTTTTAAATTAAATTTCATAAATATTTTACATAAATTCATTTTTAATAACCAATAATTTTCAAAATTAAGTCAGTATTCTAAATTTAGTTAACATCAGAATTCATTTTTTTTATTTTTTGTATTTTCAGGATAGCCATTAAGTTTAGTTATTGATATCAATAAATAATAATTTTAATTTTTCAATTTAAAAATTTTCTGGACCGGAGTAAAATGTTTAAAACTTTGAAAAGGCTACGAATTAAATACAAAGAAAGGAAAGTTATCTGCAGTCTGCATAAGAATCAAACGGCTGTTTTGAGAATCAAGGGCTATGAAAAAGAGGCTGCTGTAAGAAAGGGTGTTACGACAAGGTTGTTCTTTGTCACCACCACTTTTCAACTTGTACATAAAAGAGGCTATAAATGAAGTGAAGGAGAAATTTGATGCAGGAATAAAAATTCAAGGAGAAACAATAAAAATTCTGAGATTCACCGATCATATAGTAGTATTGGCCGAGACAAAGAACGAACTAGAGGATGCTTTAAATGGAATGGATGAAATTATGAAAAAGGATTACTTCATGAAAATTAATAAGAACAAAACGAAAGTGTTGTGCAGCAGCAAGAATGGTTTAGAAGAGATGGGAAATGCAAAAGTAGGCAACGAAAACATACAGGAAGTTGGGGAATTCGGCTATCTAGGGAGTAAAATAACAAAGGTTGGTAGAAGCACAAGTGATATCAAAAGTAGAATTGATCAAGCTAGAAAAGCCTTTCAAATAAAAAATAGCTTACTGACTACAAACACTCATTTACAGATTATGAAAAATTTCTTAAAACATTATGTTTGGAGTGTAGCATTATACAAGAGTGAAACGTGGGTGATAGGGGCTGTAGAAAAGAAGAGGATAGAAGCTTTTGAAATGTAGGAGTTATAGGAAAATGTTAAAGATTAGGTGGGAGGACAAAATAAGTAATTTAGAGGTTCTTGGGCAAGTGGATGAAAAAAGAAGTATATGGAAGCATCTAACCAAAAGAAGGAATAGGCTAGTGGGGCATATCTTAAGACATCCAGGTACTGGGCTACCAATAATGGAGGGTAATATTGAGTGAGTAAATTGTAGGGGGAGGCAAAGATTAGAATATATAAAGCAAATTATAAAAGATGTACGGTGTTTTACAGGTATGTAGATATGAAACTATTTGCGCAAGATAGAACAGCTTGGAGAACTGCATTAAACCAGTCGAAAGACTGATGACAAAAAAATTTAAAAACACTGAGATATTATTTTGTAAATTTTTTATTTAAAATTCATTAAACATCTTAAATTAACCTTTTTGCGTTTATTTATTAATTTAACCTAAATTTAGACCCCTTTGATTAAAATAGTGTAGGCCTAGCGATTCCTACATTTTGTTGCCCAACTTTAGGGGCAAAAATAAATCCACCCTGACCCATTTTTGTGGTGGTAGTTAATTTGAAAAAGTGATTATTCGCTACTTTTCGACTTCTACGACAATTCTCAAACAAATAAAAAGTTTTTTACGTTTGTTTGTGAACTAAAATATAGAAAAATAATTTACACTTCCAAATAATTAAGTATATAGATGAACTTAACAAACATCAGAAATTAGAATAATTTTTCACACTAAAACATCAAAAAAAATCTGGTATGAAACACTCACACAACTTTCTCTTGCCAATACTAATGATTAACAATAATACTAACATTAGTAATAAAACATTAGAAATAAAAAACTAACCTCAATAAACATAACTTAATTTTAATCATGAGTGAAAAACGCAAAATGAAAATTGACCCCAGTTTGGCTTAAAAATACAGAAAATCACTCTTTCACGCTACACTAGGCTCTGTAGAGAAAAATGCTATTAGTAAAATTTGTAGATCTTAATTTCCTATAAATTTGATTACAGACACTTTTGTCGTAAAATGTATACTAAGGCCGAAATCTTAAAAAAATTGATTTTTCACACGTTTTTGTGAGAAAAAACAGAAAATCGCTATTTACCGCTAAACTAAGCGTTATACAAAAAAATGTTTGAAATAAAAGTTGTAGGATTTTGAATTCTCTACATTTTTATTTCATAAATTTTTGCGCTAAAATGCATATTAAAGCCGTAATCTTAAAAAAAACAATGTTTTTACTTAAAAACAGCCTCACCAAGAATTTCAGCAAACATGGCGCCTATCCTATCTTGTAGAGCATAAAAAATTTAGTAAACCAGGCGTTTTTAAAAAAAAATCATATGACCATTTTTTGAGGAAATTCAAAAAAGTGAAAAATTATACGAATAAACTACTACTTCTAGTTGACTGATTTTGATGAAAATGTTGGTGTCGGGTCCGGTAGTGGTAAGTAACTTAGGTTTCAAGTTAGTACGATGTTCCATTCTTGAGATATTCTGTTCACACACAGACCAATCACTAAAAACATGTTTTGTTGGGTTGAGGGGGTCTGTTTACGTGTAGATCCGGTGAAGAGTGCATTTGTTAAAATGGACATGAAAACAATACTTTCCTTCTTATATATTCATATAGGCAGGAGAAAGTAAAAATGGTACTTAGATCTTTATAATAGTAATTGAACTAGGGATTTTTATTTTAATGACACCAAATTGAAAAGCACATTGAGACACGACTTTGTAAAATACCAGTGTAATTTAGTGGATGTGTGTAACACGAAGCGAGCCACCCAGTTTCAAAAATAAGATGATCCTATTCCCGTTCACTGTTATAAACAGAGATTACAGTATGTTTATACCAGGTGATTTTTTAGTCCTGTTACCCAATTGTTAATGTCTGGTAATTTTTTTCTAAGAAAGGGATATTTTGTTTTGTGACACAAAGTTGGTAGCCCTACTCAACCGGTATAGATACGACAGTTTGAGTTGATTCTCCTTGAGTTGCGTAAAATTTTGTGCTGTTTCCAGTTGTGTTACGAACAGAATGTCTTTTACCCTAGAACAACGGGTTTTCATTCTTGAACAATATTTTGCTACAAAATCGTATGCGAGTGTAAAAGAATCATTTCAAATTAAATTGTTTGGTGTTCCTCCACTCTATTCTAGTCAATTTCTAGGCTAACTAACTGATTTTTAGAGGCAGGTATTGTTTGCAGCAGAAAACGTAGTGGTCGACCAACTCTCTTGACAGATGACGTTAAGAGAATGTGAAAACAAGATTGCTCAATTCTCCATGGAAAAATTTACAAAAACTTTCCTCGCATATTGATTTGTCATGTTCAAGTGCTCAGAAAGCTGCTAAAAAATTGAAATTGTATCCGTATCACATACGATTAGTTGTAGAGCTTCAGCCTCCAGATTTAAACAAGAGATTGTTTTAGGATAAAAGATATTCTGTTCGTAGCACGACCGGAAATGGCACAAAATTTTACACAGCTCAAGGAGAATCAACTCACACTGCCATATCCATACTGGTTGAGTAGGGCTACCAACTTAGTGTCACAAAACAAAATTTATTTTTTATAGAAAAATATTACCAGACATTAACAATTGGGTAACAGGACTAAAAAATCACTCTGTATTAGAAAGAATCAATTCTTCTTGAGTCATTTAATTCATCCTTGGGAGAAATTATTACAGTTTTGGAACTAAAATATCGCTGAATGAGTGTCGGTTTACAGAATAAATGTTTCTTTTCATTAACGGTCACTGTGGGTAACCTCAACCAACAATAAAAAATCTGGTGTGAAACACTCACACAACTTTCTCTTGCCAATGCAAATAATTAACAATAAACCTAACATTAGTAATAAAACATTAGAAATAAAAAAAAACTAACCTCAAAAACATAACCTTATTTTAATCATGAGTGGAAGACGCAAAATGAAAATCGAACTCAGTTTGGCTTAAAAATACGGAAAATCACTCTTTCACGCTAAACTAGGCTCTGTAGTGAAAAATGCTTTAAATAAAAGTTGTAGATCTTTTAATTTTCTATAAATTTTATCATATACGTTTTTGTCGTAAAATGCGTACTAAAGCCGAAATCTTAAAAAAATCGATTTTACACACGTTTTCGTGAGAAAAAATCAGAAAATCGCTAATTACTACTAAACTAAGCGTTATACAAAAAAATGTTTGAAATAAAAGTTGTAGAATTTTAAATTCTCTACAACTTTTCTTATATAAATTTTTTCGCTAAAATGCATATTAAAGCCGTAATCTTAAAAAAACAAAGTTTTTACATAAAAACAGCCTTACCAAGAATTTCAGCAAAAATGGCGCCTACCCTATCTCGTAGAGAACAAAAAATTGAATAAACCAGGCGATTTTAAAATAATCGTAGGACCAATTTTTGAGAAAATCATAAAAAAGTGAAAAATTACACGAATAAACTACTACTTCCGGCTGACCGATTTTGATGAAAATGTTCGTGTCGGGTCCGGTAGTGGTATGTAACTTAAGTTTCAAGTTTCAAGTTCGTACGATGTTCCGTTCTTGAGATATTCTGTTCACACACAGACACACACACACACACACACACAGACCAATTGCTAAAAACATGTTTGTGTGGGTTCAGGGGGTCCGAAAACGTATAGATCCGGTGAAAACTCGATTTCTTAAAATCGACATGAAAACAATACTTTCCTTCCTATATATTCATATAGGCAAAAGAAAGTAAAAAAACACCACTGGAGTAATCGCAAGAGTGTGTAACAGTGAAATAAAAAATTTGTATACATTCTTCTGCTACTTGTCATATTATTAGACGTACAAAATCGAAAATTAAACCAAACAATAAATAAATCTTTATAATGCATCCTGCAGTTTGAAATTAATTCCATTTTATATAATGAATTTATATAAAATTTATATATTTATATATTTCACTAACCTTCTTTTTGAACCGCCTCAACTTGTATCTTTACTTCTTTACTTACACGTGTTTCAGTGGATCCACCATCATCTAAAAACTTGTATAAAACTTTTTATACAAATGACTGAAGACGTATCATCTTCTATAGATTTTAAATAAGTGGAAAACATTTTTAGTTTCAATTGCGTTATTTACTCTGATGATGGTGGATCCACCAAAACACGTGTAAGTAAAGAAGTAAAGATAAAAGTTGACGCGGTTTAAAAAGAAGGTTAGTGAAATTTACGAGGCGTATTTTTAAAGTAAGGGCCGTTTGAAAATAAAATAAAAATAAAAGGAAATTTGCAAAAACTAATTTTATTTTTGGAATCTACATACTTTTATCTATTTTTCTACATAGTTTCCAAGTTTTTGTAAACACTTATCATATCGCACAACTAAATTTTGGAAACCTTCTTCATAAAAACTTGCCGCCTGCTGTGATAACCAAGAATTCACGGCCGTTTTCAATTCGTCGTCATCGTCATAACGGCTGCCGCCCAAGTGATGTTTCAGATGACGGAAGAGATGAAAGTCGCTCGGCGCAAGGTCAGGGCTGTAGGGTGGGTGGTCCAAAACTTCCCAGCCAAAAGAGTCCAATGCAGCTCGGGTCTGAGCGGCAGTGTGAGGCCTTGCATTATTATGCAGAAAAAAAATTCCTTTTGTGAGCATGCCACGTCTCTTGTTTTGAATTGCTCTGCGCAGCTTCCTCAGGGTTTGGCAGTTATTGTGGTTCCTAGTTCCATAAAGTCGACCAGCAAAACACCATGCCTATCCCAAAACACGGACACCATGATCTTGCGCTGTGACAAAGTCTGTTTGGCTTTGACCTTTACGGGAGAGTGCGTGTGTCTCCATTCCAGGCTTTGTTGTTTCGATTCAGGTAAGTTTTCACGGACGCCATGATCTTGCGCTGTGACAAAGTCTGTTTGGCTTTGACCTTTACAGGAGAGTGCGTGTGTCTCCATTCGATGCTTTGTTGTTTCGATTCACGCAAGTTTTCGCCAGCAAAACAGCAGGCGGCAAGTTTTTATGAAGAAGGTTTCCAAAATTTAGTTGTGCGATATGATAAGTGTTTACAAAAACTTGGAAACTATGTAGAAAAATAGATAAAAGTATGTAGATTCCAAAAATAAAATTAGTTTTTGCAAATTTCCTTTTCATTTTTTATTATTTTCAAACGGCCCTTACTTTAAAAATACGCCTCGTATTATATAAAATACAAACTGTCACCGCCACCCTTTCTAATTAATCATTTACTGTGTTGCCAGCCTTCAATACTTCTTACGGCCTTTGTCGGCGCGATGGGCCCTTTAGCTGCGAAGCGACAAACCCTTTAGCAGTGCCCGACAATCCTTTCGGCTTCCTTCCGACAGAGGGCTTTGTTTCCAAGGCCGAGCAACTCACCGCCCCCTACCACAGCGCTCTCAGTAGCTATAAAAGCACAGGCCACTGAGCCACTTGTCATTATGCTCTACATCTTCGACGAAGATCGACCGATTAAATCCACGAGATAAAGAAGGAAGATGCTCTGGCACTTGCAGCAGCCGTCGCCGCAGCCATGCGCTGCCTACGCTGGTCTCCTTCGAGACCGGCACAACGGTCCTTCTCAGGACCAATTTAATAAGGTTTTAACCGGCCCTTCTCAGGGCCATCAACCTGAGCTATGGCTCTCGTCGCAGCCACGCGCTGCCTACACCGGTCTCCTTCGAGACCGGCACAACGGTTCTTTTCAGGACCAATTCAATAAGGTTTACAGCGGCCCTTTTCAGGGCCATACAACACCTCTACCCGCCCCGGCGGACACACACTTAAATGGCCCTTTTCACGGCCACCAAAATTATAAGGTTAGCCACATAATGTCGCCATCCGGTGACAAAACAATAAATCTATGTTTCTAAACAAAATAAAGTACTCAGCCTGAATGGACACTCCATCCGCTGTGACATAAACTGAAGTAATTTAAGCAAGTAATGAAAAGGTGTATAGAGGATAATTGTACCTGGCACCATAACTGATGAGACAATCTCTTTCCATTTCACCTAAACGTAGCCCACCATCTCTGCTACGGCCTTCAGTCGGCTGCCGCGTCAAAACGGCCCTTGGGCCTCTCGATCTGGCATGCATTTTGTCTTGGACCATGTGCTTCAGCTTCTGGTAATACACCTGTGAATACAATACAATACAATACAGACCGCACTCATTTCCCCTCGTCTCTAAATATCGACAATACATGCTCCATCATCCTCAGACAGGTTACAAATGAGAAAGACAAACAGATCACATGCAAATACAGTAAAACCTTCTTAATCCGGCATTCTATAGTCCAGAATTGTCTATAATCCGGCATCAACGGCAATAGACAAAAATTATAGAATTGCCATCTTCACAATGAACATTGTAAAGTGAGCAACCCGACACTCAACAGTCACAAAGCGTCACGCTCTGAGTTTGTAAACTCAGTACGCTTTTTTACACGTTTGTAAAATTTGCTGAGTCAAATAAACAATACAGTATGGCCGAAGTTATGAACTTGCATATAATAAAATATGATTTTTTAAATAAAAAAAATACAAGTCGTAAGAAGCAGGTAGATATTAGATCTTTTTTTCAGCCATCTACCAAGTGCTGTTGCTAAAAACCACGAATAGTACAGTACTGTACTGTATTTCATACTGTATTCAAATTTATTTCATCATATACTATACTTAAAATATGCATTTTAATATTTCTCCTGTACTTATATAGGGCTATATTGATTTATATTGTTTAAATAATAAATACATACAGTAAAAGTTTTTTGTGCAAATTGTGTTATTTTTTATACGACTCCTGTATTTTTATAAATAACCTCCATAGTCCGGAATTTCCTTTAATCCGGCAAGCTTCAAGTCCCAAACGTGCCGGATTAAAGAGGTTTTACTGTAAAAAGGGTAACCATCATTCAATTCAATTCAATTTAAATGGTTGCCGTGGCGTAGTTGGTAACGTGCTCACCTTTCATCATGCGGTCTTGGGTTCGAATCCCATTCAGGCACGACATATTTTCATACGTTACAAAAATTCATTTCATCCTTCACCATCTGCATTAGCAGTAATTGCATAACAGTCGGACGTTAAACCAAAAAAAAAAAAAAATTTAAATAGTGTAGTTTATTAGAAAACCTCGGACAACCCTGTTTCACATAACAGTCTTCATGAGGAAAACTTAACACACGATCTACGTGGAAATTCACTCATTAGTTCTGGTTTTTTTAACCCTTTCACTGCCACAAACACGTGTATACACGTAGTAGGCTTACCATGCTTACACGCCAAACACGAGTTAACTCGTTTCAAAGTTTCAAATCGTATTGCCAAACACGATTTAACTCGATTGGCATTGAAAGTGTTTGAATTGCCTCCAGTAAGTTTTACCAACTGTATTTACACATTTACTGTTGACTTTTTTTTCTTTGTCGACGAAATCAAATATGTAACGGGTGATTCAAAAAGAGCGCCGGTTTTTAAACGGCTGGTAAATTTTTGTTTATCGGTTGGCAACATTGTTAGACCTCATTTCTATTTCGGAGAACATTCCGATTGACGATTCAGTTGTAGTTTCTCTTGTTCGCAGTGTAGTACTCTCGCAGTCTGTGTCTAACCTTGGAGAAGTTTACTATTGCACAACGAGTGTTAATCGTCAAAACATTTTACCAGAGTGGAGAGAGTTATGCGGCTACTGTCAGGCGACTTCGCGGTACTCTAGGACGTAATGAAGCACCGAATGAATCAACAGTTCGCAGGCTCATGAAAAAGTTTTTTGAGACGAATTCAACAGTCAACCTTAAAAGTTCTGGATGTCGTCGTTCTGGTCGAACTGAGCAGAACGTTGCGTTGGTTCGTGACAGTGTGGCTGTTAGCCCAGCAAAATCAATACGTCGCCGTTCTCAACAATTGGGTTTACGATGTTCTTCTGTACGGAGAATTCTTCGGTACGATCTCCAATATCACCCGTATAAAATTCAGTTGACGCAACATTTGAAAGTGGCAGACCACCAGAAAAGACGACAGTTTGTTGACTGGGTATTGAGAAAACGGCAGGATGATGACACCTTCGCAAACAAAATCATTTTCAGTGATGAGGCGCACTTCCACTTAAACGGTTTTGTTAATAAACAGAACTGCCGTATGTGCGGTTTAGAAAACCCTCGCGTGGTTAATGAAAGGGAAATGTATGCACAGCGAGTGACAGTTTGGTGCGGCTTTTGGTCGGGCGGTGTCATCGACCCTTACTTTTTTGAAAATCAAGAAGGACAAGCCGTGACAGTAAATGGAGACCGATACCGTACGATGATTAGGGAGTTTTTGTGGCGTCATTTGGATGGAATGGACATTGACGAGTTGTGGTTTCAGCAGGATGGTGCCACCTGTCACGCTGCACGAGAAACAATGTTGTTGCTCCGTGAACGGTTCCAGGATCGCATCATTTCTCGTAATTCCGACCATCAATGGCCACCAAGGTCGTGTGACTTGACGCCTTGTGACTTTCATCTTTGGGGTCATCTGAAGTCATTGGTGTATGTCAATAAACCCCAAAACATCAATGACTTGAAGGAGGAAATTCGACGGGTTATCTGGCAAATGGAAGTCGAAACTTGTGTCGTACAGTAATATCCAATTTCATGGACAGAGTTGATGCGTGCCAGCGCAGTATAGGAGGACACATGCATGACATCATTTTTCATACATGAAATCGGAAGGTAAGATGAACTTGTTGATGTATTTATTTTCTGTTTTTCAATAAAATAAATCTCTTAATTTGATATATCAAAACCGGCGCTCTTTTTGAATCACCCTATAGTAAAGAGATATTTTCATTTCTGAACGGCCTGTTTTGTTTGTAAACATGAAATGGCGTCGATAATGATATTGATTATTTTTTATTCTTCTCCAATTGTGATTTAGTCGATATTGATAGTGATTGTGACACGGAAGAACAATCTAGTGTAATTAAACTTCCACCTAAATTACGTAAAATGGTTAGATCTACTTCGGAAAGCTACCGGCGGTAGGCTTCCAATAAATTTATTCATGTTGTTCACGATTTTAGTGATACAAATAGTGGAATAAATCTAATATAAATTTTAATAAATCTACTACAAAGAAATAATTTTAATCGATAAAACTAGTAAAACTTAAAATGTTTAAAAACTTAAGATGCATCCAAAAAAATATTTAAAAAAACCTTGTTCACTGGTTTAACCGATGGTTTTATAACTTGGCAGTGAAACGGTTAAATAATGATTATTTGAATTTGTAGATTTCAATAAAAATTCATTTATGCTGCTGCAACAATGCATCAATCGAGTATTTCAAGTTCCAACTAAGCAATTTTTCAACAAGCATAATTTAATTTGTTTACCAGTTTTGAAATTTGTGTTAATTTTCATAACGCATTCAACAGTTTGTGGTAATCAATACATGTTTGTAATTTACTATAAAATAAATTACTTAATTTACCATAAATTTATTGATGGTAATTAATCCAAATAATCGGTAAGTTTAAATTTTCTGCTGGCTAGCGGTACAAAACAACTTCTGACAGAAATATTAAAGCATTTACTACTTTCTTTACTTTGTAGTATGCAGTTTAAGCTGTTTCTTTGGAAAATCACAAATTACACGTAAACTTAACATCAGATAGAAAAAGATTGACCAGCAAGGCTGCACGGTTGGTTTGTAATCTTCTATGATTTATGTTTTCATCTCAAGCCTGTACATTTCCCAAAATGAAGCATGACCTACAGGGTTTGTATAAAAAGTAACCCGACTGAACTTAGAAAACATATTTATTGGCAAAATTTTTACACTTTTTTTCTAGAAATCTTCGAAGTAGTCCCCATTGAAGTCGATAACCCTTTGGTATCGGATTTTCCAGTCCCTGAACGCCCCCCGGAAGTCGGCAACCCGTAAAGCTTCTAGAGCCCTCGTCGTAGCGAGTTGAACAGCTTCTAGAGTCCCGAACCGCATCCCCTTAAGTACTCTCTTGATCTTGGGGAATAGGAAGAAGTCCGGACTGTAGAGAGGCTGTGGCAATGTCGCCCTCGAGTGTTTGGCCAATTCCTCGGTGACAAGCAGACAGGTGTGCGACGGCGCATTGTCGTGGTGGAGGATCCAGGAATCGGCAATCTCCGAACGGACTCGGCGAACCTGAGCGATCAGTCTTATTGATTTCAACCTCTTCTGCGATTGCTCGGATGCTCAGACGACAGTCAGTGTTCAACACATCACGCACTTTTTGCACATTTGGGTCTGTGTGACTGGATGATGGATGTCCGGCGCGCTGTTCGTCGTGGACGTCATCGCGGCCCTCTCAGAAATTCTTGTGCCACTGGAAGACTTGAGTTCTCGATATAGCTTCCTCACTTGATCCCCCACCACCACTAGAGCACCAATAACTGGTTTACAAACGTTTTACCTGGGTGTCACAAGCTCAGTCCGGTTACTTTTTATACAAACCCTGTATGCTGAAAGTTTAATAGCAGGTTTTCAGATTAGTTTAAAAAAAACAAAAGTCGTGTTAAGATGGGTACAAGTTACTTTGATATTTTTATTGTAAAAAAGGAAGGGATTTCCATCGTTGCCAATTCTTTTTACGGTTTTTTATCAATTTTGCTGTTAAGTACTGGACTCGAAAGTGTGCTAGGGAGGATGTTGGCGAATAGAAATGATAATGTCTGGACTGGCTGAAGATACACTGGATCAAGTAGGCACTGGATATTAACATTGAGAAAACTAAATGTACGAGGCGTGTTCAGAAAGTAAGTACCGTTTCATTCTACTGCCGCCGTAGCGCTGCAATCGGTGTTCCGCACATGCGCACTAGTCGTCCTTGTTCATTGGCTATCGACTCACACCATTGTGTTTTCAGTTTTCTCTGAACGTTTAAAATGTTTAACAGAATTAGTGATCCCGCCGATTGTGAGATTCGTTCTGTAATAAGATTTTTGAACGCAAGGAATGTGAAACCAGCTGAAATTTATTGTCAACTTCAAGATGTTTATGGGGAAGACGTGATGAGTGAGAGTTCCTCTCTGTTTGTTCAAAACAAACGGAGAGGAATGCTCAGTAATGGAATTGTGTTGCTCCATAACATTGTTTGGCCCCATACCGCTGGTGACACTCAAACATTGGTTCGACAATTTCGTTGGGCGCAGTTTGATCACCCGCCCTACAGCCCGGACTTGGCACCGTCTGACTACCACTTGTTCCTGCACATGAAGCACGAGCTAGGCGGCCAAAGCTTTGAAACCGACGATGAAGTGAAAACTGCCGTGGAGTCGTGGCTACATTCGTTGGCAGGAACCTTCTACGAAGAGGGTATAGACAAATTGATCACCCGCTACGACAAGTGTTTGAACCTCGGTGGAAACTATATTGAAAAATAGTAAGGTTTGGGCTTTCATGTAGAAATAAAACTGTGTTGAAAAAAAAAATTGTTTTACTTGCTTTTTTAAAAACGGTACTTACTTTCTGAACACACCTCGTATGAAGTTCACATGATCTGGCATACACCAGACAATGATATTTCGTAAAACATTAGCGGTTGTAGTGCTAGTGCCATCAACAGAATGTTAGATCCTATTTTATGGAGTGGCAATAAGCAGACACGCTTCCCTATTCCTTTTTTCAAGCGTCTCCTCAATTTATGGCTCACACGTTTTCACTCTCGAATCAACATTTAAAAGCCAACCAACAGCTACGTAAATGAGTGCTAGAACGCGTCAAGGATGAAGAAATTTTAAAGAAAGTAGACGCAAGTTTTATTGATCGATAAAAGTGAAAAATCTGGTGTGAAACACTCACACAACTTTCTCTTTCCAATGCAAATAATTAACAATAAACCTAACATTAGTAATAAAACATTACAAATAAACAAAAAACTAACCTCAATAAATATAACCTAATTTTAATCATGAGTGAAAGACGCAAAATGAAAATCAACCTCAGTTTAGCTTAAAAATACGGAAAATCACTCTTTCACGCTAAACTAGGCTTTGTAAAGAAAAATGCTTTAAATAAAAGTTGTAGATCTCTTAATTTTCTATAAATTTGATTATATACACTTTTGTCGTAAAATGCGTACTAAGGCCGAAATATTAAAAAAATCGATTTTTCACACGTTTTCATGAGAAAAAACAGAAAATTGCTAATTACTGGTAAACTAAGCGTTATACAAAAAAAAATTTAGTAAACCAGGCGATTTTTAAAAAAAAATTGTAGGACCAGTTTTCGAGAAAATCGCAAAAAGTGAAAAATTACACGAATGAAGTACTACTTCCGGTTGACTGATTTTAATGAAAATGTTGGTGTCTGGTCCGGTAGTGGTATGTAACTTAAGTTTCAAGTTTGAAGTTCGTACGATGTTCCGTTGTTGAGATATTCTGTTCACACACAGACCAATAGGTAAAAAGCAGTTGTGTGTGTGGGTGTGAGGGTGTCTGTTTAGGTGTATGTGGTGGGTGTTGAGTGTATTTGTTGTGATCGACATGAAAACAATACCACCCTTCCTATATATTCATTCATATAGGCAAGAGAAAGTAAAAAAGATCTATAGTTCAGCCGTTGTTAGTTTGCTCCTAGTGTCAACAAACCAAAACCAGCTACTACAGGGTGCACGCTAGAGTCTGTGACTTTATGGATGTCGTATTCCTATTAAAATAACTATTTTTTAAATTATAAGTACTTAAAGTACTAAAAACATCAGTCATGATATGATGTACGCCTAACAATTTAATTTATAAAAATACTTTTAAAAGTATTTTGTATTTAAATACGAGGGCTATTCAGAAAGTAGAGAACGTTTTATAAATAAACAAAAACTATGTAAAAGAAAATTTTTTTATTATATACATCTGAAAGAGTGACTAAAATACTACTTTTCTACATAGTCACCAAGCAAATTGAGGCACTTGTCATAGCGGTGGACAAGCTTCAAAATTCCTTCGCCATAGAAATCCGCCGCCTGCGACCGCAGCCACTCAGTGACGCGCGCCCGGAGTTCCTCGTCGTCGTCGAAGCGCTGTGTTGCTAGCCAATTCTTCATTCGTGGAAACAAGTGAAAATCACTCGGTGCAGCAATATCAGGACTATAGGGTGGATGAGGGAAAACCTCCCATTTGAATGAATCAAGGAGTTCTTTTGTGCGGTTTGCCGTGCAAACCGCACAAAAATCAGCAAGGAAGATTATAGCTACTGTGTTTTGGGACAGGCAAGGTGTGCTGCTCATTGACTTTCTCGAGCGTGGTGCAACAATAAACTCTGATCGGTACTGCCAAACATTGCGCAACCTTAGGAGAGCAGTTCAAAACAAGCGCCGAGGAAAGTTGTCGTCAAAAATTTTGTTTCTTCATGACAATGCCCGACCTCACACGGCAAACCGCACAAAAGAACTCCTTGATTCATTCAAATGGGAGGTTTTCCCTTATCCACCCTATAGTCCTGATCTTGCACAGAGTGATTTTTACTTGTTTCCACGAATGAAGAACTGGCTAGCAACACAGCGCTTCGACGACGACGAGGAACTCCGGGCGCGCGTCACTGAGTGGCTGCGGTCGCAGGCGGCGGATTTCTATGACGAAGGAATTTTGAAGCTTGTCCACCGCTATGACAAGTGCCTCAATTTGCTTGGTGACTATGTAGAAAAGTAGTATTTTAGTCACTCTTACAGATGTATATAATAAAAAATTTTTCTTTTACATAGTTTTTGTTTATTTACAAAACGTTCCCTACTTTCTGAATAGCCCTCGTACTTTTGTTGTTACTTTTTAATCAGCGTGTACACATTTTGATATAATGCGCATGCTCAGTGACATCATTATTTGTTTACATTAGGAGCAAACTTAGAGAGGCTGGACTGTAGTATTGTGGGTGATTTATTAAGAATGGGTTCCAGCGTAGTACGCCTACGCCCATCACACGACACCCGCTACAAAAATAAACAAATAACCGACGTATTCATCAGAGCACATTTTTTAACAGTTCCAAGCACCTGATATCTGCCAAAATTTTTTTTTTTTTTGCGCCCTGGAGACTCCAGGAGGAGTATAGGACATGTCGTCAGATATAACACCTGAAATACATACATATAAGAATCACACAATGTATCACTACTATTAACAAAGAAATTCTTGTACGCTATAAAAATTTTCACCGATCAAGTAATTTTTCAGATTTTTTTTAAAGGAATTCAAATCCTCACATTTTAAAAATTGGGGTAAATTTATTCATGAATTTTCTCGCTGCATAAGTAGGTTTTTGTTCAAACAATTTTGTGGAGTGATTAGCCACATAATAATTATTCCTGTTTCTCGTGTTACGATTGTGAACATTGAAATTCTGGATAAAATTATTTTGCCTAACATACATAATCACCTGAAAAATGTAGAGAGAGGGAACTGTAAGCAATTTAAGCTGGTTAAATAGTGATGTGGATGAGGTTAGCTGGTTAGCTCCCACCATACACCTAATAGCTTTCTTTTGAATTTTAAAAACCCTAATATACAGGGTGATCGTAAAGTCGCGCAACCCAAAATGATAAATCTTAGAAAGCTTTAATGTATTTTTTATTTTTCTTTCAAAGTTTACGATACAAGTTATAATTACAACTTACTTACTTACAAGTTCACAACAAGTGCTGGAAATGTCCACCGTGGTTTACTATGCATGCATCAACGCGTTTTCTTACATTGCACGCAACCTTTTTGAGTGTAGCAGTAGCAATATTTGATATACAGTCTTCAATGTTTCTTCTCAGTTCATCTACTGTATGCGGGTTGTTTTTGTACACATTATCTTTCAAATAGCCCCATAAATAAAAATCAGGAGGAGTCGGATCTGGTGACCGAGGAGGCCACAAACCACGAGAAATTATCTGGTCATCAAAGAAATCGTGGAGAAATTGGATAGTACTGTTTGCCGTATGTGAAGTTGCTCCATCTTGTTGTAGCCAGCAATAACGTTCGTCAACATGTAGCAGTGCTACGAACTGCATGATTATTTCTTGATAACGTTCTGCTGTGACTGTATCCGAAAAAAAGATAGGCTCGACAATTCTCCGACGAGATACACCACACCACACCCCAATTTTTTGAGAATGTAATGGCTGTTCATGGAATTCATGTGGATTCTCTGCAGACCATACTCTACAATTTTGACTATTAACATATCCACTTAGATGAAACCAAGCTTCATTGCTGAAAAAAACTTTGTCCAGAACAGATGTCATTTCGAATGAAATTTTTAAACCAATGACAATACCACAATCGCTTCTCCTTATCTGGCTCTTCGAGCTGATGAGTTACGTTAATCCGGTACGGATGTAATTTTAATAACTTAGTGGCTTTATGAACACTTCCATAAGACAGTCCAGTCTGAGTTGAAAGTTTTCGAAGAGACTTTTTTGGAGAACGAATAAACGTTTCACTTATCGTCTGCAGACTGTCAACAGATAAAACACTTGGTCGGCCGGTACGATTACGGTCATTCACGCTACCTGTATCCCGAAAACGATGAAACAAACGAAATATGGTCAATTTGTTTGGCACTTTAGCATCTGGAAAGGCATTGGAGAAAAGTTCTTGACACTTTGCGTAGGATTTCGATTCACAGTAACTCAAAACGATAGAGACGCGTTGTTCTTGCGTAAAAGACATCGCGACTCGAACTGAACAAACCAACTGGTTTCTGGCTAACTGTCGCCCGGTGGCGTGATCTAGCAGTGCTGCCACATGCTGTACTACTACTAAACGAAAAATTCCCATATTCTAATCATACTTTACAAATTTACCTTCAATTCCTACACGGCTTCAAACATTTGGTTGCGTGACTTTACGTTCACCGGTATATAACCCTAAAATAGTGACAAGAGAAGCTGTTATCAGAAATGCAATTAATTATAATTAGTTTTAACAATTGAATGTACAGACCGGTCCAGAGTAGATGTAAGCCTGCATTGGCTCACCAGTGATGCCCGAATAGAAGAAATCTTTGCCTTGGTAATTGAAACCATGCTTCACCAACTCTTCGCACACATCACCCACCTTCGAACCACCAAACGCTGTAAACATTCATATATATATCCAATCATTATCACATCCACATCTAGTATATCAATTATTTTTTATCAAACATCCTTTTAAATCTAGGATGATTTTAAACAGCCGTATTATTTAAAATTGAAATATATATATATTTCTAACCACCAGAATACAGTAACATAAAACACTTACCAATGTATATAGCGCTTTCCTACATCTTGTACACATCTTCAGTAAATTAAAATTTAAAACTTCCTGCTCCTACCATGGTAGATAAGGAATAGTCGATTCTTATATTTAATATTTACATAAAATTAATCAGAAAAAAACACATCTATTACCATTAAACAATAAAGAAGAAATAAACAAAAATGGTAATAAATGCAATACATATAATTACATAAATAATAAAATAAATACAAAACAGCATATAAACCTCAGTTTCCTATAAAATTTATTTTACAAAAACATAATTATTAATATGAATGTAAATGATAAAGAAAAAGAAAATAATCAATTTAATTCATGTGGAATTTATAAAATTAAATGTAATGAATGTAATGAAATATATATCGGTAAAACCACCAGATCTTTTAAAAAACGGTTTACAGAACACTATTCTAACTATAAAAAAGGAAATCGAAAATTCTCCAATGTAACTGAACACATGATAAAAAATAAACATAATATGTCGATTATAAAAAATAATCTAGAAATATTAGAAATAAATAACAGACAAAATGAAATTGAAATTTTGGAAAAATATTATATTTATAAATACAATAACAGGGAAAAATTAATGAACACACAGATTGAATATGACAATCAACTGATTAAGTTGGCAAGACTGTTTTAAATATAAGAATCGACTATTCCTTCTCTACCATGGTAGGAGCAGGAAGTTTTAAATTTTGACGTAAAATAAATTTTAATTTACTGAAGATGTGTACAAGATACACGAAAGCGCTATAAACATTGGTAAGTGTTTTATGTTACCGTATTCTGGTGGTTAGAAATATATATTTCAATTACATCAATTATATTGTTGTTTAGGTCAACAGCCAAAAGGCTGGTTTGAACCTGAAGAGGTTTTACTAAGTAAAAATGAGGAGTGAGGTGGTTTACCATTGCCTTCCTCACTGAGTTGAAAGAGTATGCTTATCAGCATGTCGGGCCCTCTGAAAAGCACATATTTTCCACTCTGCAAATGACACCTTCATTTCATTCACCACAGGGTCTGGCTGTATAATGAAATTCATTACTTTCAGAGGAGATAATATCTCTGATTAGTGTCTTTTAAACCTCTACCTCTTCTGTTCTTAAATGATTCAATCATTTAATTGGCTGACCATGTAATAAGAAACACAATTGAGTGTAAATAATTTGAAACTCTACCTGCCCGTTATGGGCATCAATTATATACAACAACTTTTCATTTTATCAAACATCCTATGTAGGATTTTAAACAGCCGTATTATTGAAAATTGAAATATCTAACCACCAGAATACAGTAACAGAAAACACTTTCGATTGGTGTCTCTCGACGCCAACCGTAGCTAATGTTCATCGACAGAATCTGCCTTGCGAAATTGTAAGTGTCTTTCCCTGTCAGCTTCAAAGCGATTAGAACACGCTTCAGAGCACTCACTTCTACGGATACAAGTCTGGTGGACTTGTTGAGAGACCAGTCGTTGTTCTTCACATTGGTCAATGGGCTTAATTATCACTTCTCTCAATTCATTATTAGCTTTGATGTAGTATCTTCCTGGCTCTCATTAGCCTTTTTTAATTTTGTAAAGTTGGCATCTTGTAGAATAGCACTCTATTCTACATAACATCGTAGATAATATTCAATTGTTGGATTTTAATAAAAATAAATAATTTCAAATAATAATCAAATATAAATAATTTCTAATGAAATTTGAATTATTCTGAATCAAAACTAAATAAATCAAGATAAATTATAAGAAGAAAATATTTAATTTTAAATAATAATCCAGAAGCCAAATATCTAAACTTGAAACAAGAAAACAAAAGATAGTATAATTTTGAACAAGTTAGAAAAAATTTAAAAGAAATTACAAGAATATCAAGATTTAATTAAATTATGGAACCAACTGAAACAATTTTGATTATTTTAGAAGATGCGGATAAAATTTTAAAAAAATTTGTTAAAACTATAAAACCAAGTGCAACAATGCATCGATGCCCCATTTGATTTCCAATCGATGGATGGACAAGGAGGAACAAGAGGACTGCAAGCAATTCGTAATTATATTCGTTTCATTTTTAATAACTGAGTGACATTGGATCGGGACTGACGTGCTTTCTTGGGGCGTGGAGATCCTTTGCCAACCCATTGTGACGATTGCACTTTTGTCTCAATGTCGTAGCCGTAAACCCAACTTTCATCTCCCGTTATGATCCTTTGCATGAATGTTGCATCATCGTTTGCTTGTTCAAGAAGTTGCGGACAAACGTCCACTCGATGTTCTTTTTGCTGTTCCGTCATCAAACGGGGAACAAACTTTGCCGCAACTCGATGCAAGTTCAATTTTTCGGTCAAAATTTCATGGCACGATCTAATTGAGATTCCAGCTTCTTCTGAAAGTTCTCGGACAGTCAATCGGCGATTTTCACGCACCAGATCATGGATTATTCTAACGTGGGTGACATCAGTTGAAGTCGAAGGTCTTCTTGGTCGAGGGTCGTCTTCAATTGACTGGCGACCATTTTTAAATCGAGAAAACCATTCATAACATTGTGTACAATTTAGAGAATCATCATACGCTTGTTTCAAAAGTTGAAACGTTTCTGTGAACGTTTTCCCCAGTTTGACGCAAAATTTTACGTTGCATCTTTGCTCCCGAATATCGCACATTACAAAAATCGTCACTAGCACTTAAACACGTCATACTAAAAACGCAACTACATGGAAAGTAAATGAGATATCAACAATCCAAAAACATGTGTTTACAAAGGAAGTGACGTAGAACAGTGTGCTGCCAACCGCACGTAGCTAAATATCCCCGTTGGCGCGTAATTCAAAAGGTTCGGTTATTATTTGAACAGACCTCGTATAATCACAAGATGGGGTACTTGGATATCTGCAGCCAATTACTTTGCTGAACACCATGAAAAAGTGAAGGACATAATTGGAAGTTTTGATGAATCAGAGAACCAAGCAATAGCTCAAGCTAATGCTGCACTAACCAGGTCTTCAGTGGTCCAACAACTTGCTTATGTTCATTCCAATTTTGGATTCATTCCCGATTTAATTACAGCATTAGAATCAAAAGGAATGAACCTATGTGATTCAGTCGGCCTCATTGATAGGTTGAAAGAAAAAGTAAAGAATGGGGAGGACCTGTCGGCAAAAAGTTGAGGAACAAATTGGACGCTGTGTTGAAGAGAAACCCAGGATGGAAGGCAGCTCAGGATGTTTCAAAAATTTTGAAGGGAGAGCTTGCGGATGAAATGGAAATGCAAATGAGTGACCCCCTAGCAATTTCAGCTCTGAAATTCCTACCAATTGTTTCATGTGATGTTGAATGCTCCTTTTCAGCAATGAACAACGTCCTGTCTGACAAAAGACGGAGCTACAAAGTGGAAAATTTGGAAAAAAACTTTGATTATTTTATGCAATTAACAATTCATAATTTATTTATTTAAAACTTAAATTTTTTAAAATGTGATGATTACGATTAAATTATGGTTAGATTAGCGTATTCATTATTTAAAACATTTTATAAATATATTGTATTTCAAAATTAAATTAATTAAACAAAATTATTAAAAATAACTTGTTTTTATTTGTTGCATATTTCAACTTTTTTTGGTGCATATTTTTTTCATTTTTTTGGCATATTTTGGGTCAAAAAAGTGCATATCGATCCGAGGACTAGTGATAAGTGTCACAATATGCTTTTGGTGACTGGGATGGACATTGGACAAAGTATAAAAACATTAGACATAGCAGAGCAGAGCATTAGTCATGTATTAAGACAGTGACACGTCCTTACAATAATATGAAACAAAATAAAATCACTCAGGTATGTATTACCGGTTCCGTAATGAAATTTGCCTTCCAAAAGTGCAGCTTTGCCGGCCAGCAATTCAATTAACTTGCCGACAGTCATCCTAGAAGGAAATCCATGCGGGTTCATTATCATATCGGGGCAGATGCCGTGGTCATTGAATGGCATATCTTCCTGTTCCACTATCAGACCTGAAATAGACACACAGATAGACACAACTTGGTTCATTCAAACTCCATAACCTACCACTGGCCAATGCTTCATATAAAGATAATAACGGGTGTTTTATTAAGGACGCAACCCTGATCATTAGAGGATAGAAGTAATACATTGGTAAATTTTCTCTCCCCCAATCGGTATGTTGGCAACAGTGTACTCAAGGCCAACTACCTAACACAGTTAAAATGTTCTAGTCAAGCATTAGTGTGGTGACAGAAGTCGTTTCGTTATATTGTGTCAGCAATGGTTTTTTCTGATCACTCGCAAGAAATTAAGATACGCATAGAAAAAGCCAGAGTGGCCTTCAACAATATGCGAAAAATTTTCAAAACTCACGACTTTACACTTGCTATCAAAATGCGTCTCCTTCGATGTTATGTGTTCTCTGTACTGTTCTACGGCGTGGAAGCTTGGATGCTCACTGAGGCCTCAGCCAGGAGGCTTGAAGCCTTTGAAATGTGGCTTTATCGAAGAATGCTACGCGTATCATGGAGGGACAGAGTCACCAATGTAGAAATTCTTCGAAGGATGAATAAAGATAAAGAGGTTCTTGATATCGTGAAAGTGCGAAAGCTCCAATACCTGGGACACATTATGCGCAATGAGAACCGTTACGTGTTGCTCCAAAAGATTCTGCAAGGACATGTGTATGGTGCGAGAGGTCCCGGTAGAAGAAGGATTTCATGGTTGAAAAATCTAAGAACGTGGTTCAACCAGTCGACGACCCAACTTTTCAAAGCAGCTGTTTCCAAAGTCAGAATAGCCATCATGATAGCCAACATCCAAACCGGATAGGCACCATAAGAAGAAGAATGGTTTTTTCCAAAGAAAGAACCGGGTGTTTATTGTAGAGACTGAGCATTGGCGCAGTTGGTAACGTGCTCGCCTCTCATCATGCGGTCTTGGGTTCGAATCCCATTCAAGCACGGCATTTTTTCATATGTTACAAAAATCATTTCATCCATCACCGTCTGCATTAGCAGTAATTGCAGAACAGTCGGACGTTAAACCAAAAAAAAAAAAAAAATCTTACAAATGTGTGCAAGATAAGTTTCAGTTGAAATTTCCCCATTCTGCCGTTCCGAATAAATACGGCACAATTCCGTAGAACTGGGAGTGTACTCGATGAGAAACCACCTTGCCAGCTGCGGTTAACTTTGTTGGATAGCAAAGTGATTTCTCATCGAGTACACTCCCAGTTGTACGGAATTTATTTATCAAACGCAATATTGACGATTTATTTGGAAAGGCAGAACGGGGAAATTTCAACTGAAACTTATCTTGCACACATTTCTAAGATTTACTCGCTATGTAAGTCTCTACAATAAACACCCGGTTCTTCCGTGTAAAAACCATTGCTGACACAATATAACGAAACGACTGCTGTCACCACACTGATGCTTGACTAGAACATTTTAACTGTGTTAGGTAGTTGGCCTTGAGTACACTGTTGCCAACATACCGATTGGGGAGAGAAAATTTACCCATGTATTACTTCTATCCTCTAATAATCACGGTTGCGTTCTTAATAAAACACCCGGTTATTAGATGTATCATTTATTTTATTTAGTTAAATATAGATTACCATTTATAAACTAAGCTAAGCTAACAAGTATACAATATTTTCAACTAAATATACTGTAACAAGGTCGAAGAAAAGACGGGATCGTTCGCGAATGTTCCAGAATTCCATTCATAAAAATCTGGTGTGAAACACCCACACAACTTTCTCTTGCCAATGCATAATAATTTACAATAAACCTAACATCATTAATAAAACATTAGAAATAAACAAAAAAATAACTTTAATAACATAACCTAATTTTAATCATGAGTGAAAGATGCAAAATGAAAATCGAACTCAGTTTGGCTTTAAAATACGAAAAATCACTCTTTCACGCTAAACTGGGCTCTGTAGAGAAAAATACTAAAAATAAAAGTTGTATATCTTTTAATTTTCTATAATTTCGATTATATACACTTTTATTATAAAATGCATACTAAGGCCGAAATCTTAAAAAAATCGATTTTTCTCACGTTTTCGTGAGAAAAAAACAGAAAATCGCTAATTACTGCTAAACTAAGCTTTATACAAAAAAATGTTTGAAATAAAAGTTGTAGAATTTTTAATTCTCTACAATTTTTATTATATAAATTTTTGCGTTAAATTGCATATTAAAGCCGTAATGTTAAAAAAACTATGTTTTTACGTAAAAACAGCCTCACCAAGAATTTCAGCAAAAATGGCGCCTACCCTATCTTGTAGAGAATAAAAAATTAAATAAACCAGGCGATTTTAAAAAAAATTGTAAGACTAGTTTTTGAGAAAATCGCAAAAAAGTGAAAAATTATACGAATAAACTACTACTTCCGGTTGACCGATTTTGATAAAAATGTTCGTGTCTGGTCCATTAGTGGTATGTAACTTAGGTTTCAAGTTTCACGTTCGTACGATGTTCCGTTCTCGAGATATTCTGTTCACACACACACGCACACGCACACACACACACACACACACGCACAGACCAATCGCTAAAAACATGTTTGTGTGGGTTCAGGGGGTCTGAAAACGTATAGATCCGGTGAAAACTCGATTTCTTAAAATCGACATGAAAACAATACTTTCCTTCCTATACATTCATATAGGCAAGAGAAAGTAAAAATAGTTCAGGAATAATAAAAATATCAACACACAATAGCAGCAATAAATTACAGTTTTAACAATAAAGGGTACGCCTATTATAAAAGGGTATTGTGTACAGCTATTTTTATGAAGTGGTTTACATTTTCTATTTACAATAGTTGACGTATTTAAACCGATTTTTCTAGCATTCATTAATAAAGAGTTATTTTTGTACTTTATGATTTCTCTACTTTGTTCTGGAATGATCTTTTATAAATAGGTATATAAGGAGATCCCCGAGTGCGGTCAGAGTAGTAGTATTCGTGTGATCTTTGACAAGCGATTATCGGGTTGTTATTTAGCAGGTTAACTATTCCGAGAATTGTGCTGGTTGACGACTGTTATACTGCCTTTGTTGTGAGTGTATTGTGTAAAGTCTTTTTGTGAGTGTACTGTAAAGTTAATGTGTCAATTTTGTGAATTCAGTTTCGTTGTTTTGTATGTTTGTGGAATCTATAAAAGTGAGTGTAAGTTATTTATTGCTAATTATCTATCTTAAGTAAATTATTAAGTTATTTATTGTATTACTTCATTATAATTAGTTTGTTGTTTATTTTGTAAATCTTTTAGTGAAATAAATATTTGTAATATTGTAAACTTTAGTGTATTAATTATTTAATTACCTAGATCCCGAAACGGACCTTAGCAATAAGTGTCACAATACTTTAACGCAAAAACTCTTCTTCATGAGTTCTGTCAGCGATATGAGAATAAACTATTATAAAAATTAACAAGTTATTATACAGTTAAGAAAGGTACAAGGATTACATTAAACAGATTTTTTAAAAGCAGAAAGTAAAATGATAAATACAATTAAATTTACACAAATATCAATAATAATTGTAACTAATCGCATAATACATCGATATACGAGGTTTGTTCAAAAAATAACGGGAATTTTCGTTTTTTGAAAAAAATATTTATTTATTCATCTACATTAATATTGTCGCCTTCAAAGTAGTCCCCTTCGCATGCAATACACTTGTGCCAACGCTTTTTCCAATCCTCGAAACACTTCTGAAACTTGATCTTTGTGATAGCTTTTAGCTCTTTCACCGATTCGCTTTTAATGTCATCTATGCTTGTAAAACGACGGCCTTTTAATGTTCTCTTTATTTTTGGAAATAGAAAAAGTCACATGGAGCCATGTCTGGCGAATATGGAGGCTAGGGCATCGTTACAGTTTTGTTTTTGGCCAAAAATTCACGAACAAGCAATGAAGTGTGAGCAGGTGCATTATCGTGGTGCAAAAGCCATGAATTGTTTTGCCACAAATCTGGGCGTTTTTTTCGGATTGCTTCACGCAAACGGCGTTGAACTTGTAGGTAGAACTCCTTATTGATTGTTTGACCTTGTGGCAAGAATTCATGATGCACTATGCCATTAAAATCGAAGAACACAGTGAGCATAACCTTCACATTCGACCCCACTTGTCGAACCTTTTTCGGTCTTGGCGATTCAGAATGTCTCCACTGGGACGATTGAGCCTTAGTTTCGACATCGTATCCGTAAACCCATGTTTCGTCACTTGTTATAACACGTTTGAGTAGATCCGCATCGTTGTCGACTTCATTTAGTGACTCCTGAGCAACTTCCATTCGCCGCTGTTTTTGTTGGAAATTCGACAATTTTGGAACAAATTTTGCTGCCACACGTTTCATACCCAAAACATCCGAAAAAATTTCATGGCATGAGGCAATTGATATGCCAACATCATCACTGACTTCTCTGATTGTGATTCGGCGATCGTTCATAACCATTTCTTTCACTTTTTTCACGTTTTCATCGGTTGTTGATGTGCTTGGACGTCCAGGTCGTTCGTCATCTTCAACGTTTTCGTGGCCATCTTGGAAATGCTTATACCACTCGTAAATTCTTGTTTTACTCATAGCAGACTCACCATATGCCTTTGTTAACATTTCACACACTTTATTTCATTTTTCACGCAAAATTTAATACAAATTCTTTGATCCATTTTTTTTAACAAACAAAAATAGCCGTGCTCGAAAAACAAGTCTAACCTTAGCGGCTTCCACTTAAGAACTAAGCAATGAATATTGTTGAAAATTTTATCGTACGTCAGGGGCATGTGTACCAACATAATAAAAAAAAAATTTTTACAATCGAACTATCCAAACCCGCGAAATTTAAAAATTCCCGTTACTTTTTGAACACACCTCGTATTACACACTGTCGATATATAGTCTTTAGTATACGGCAACATATTACAGTCACGTTTGTTAGTTTGGTTATGTTTACTCTGACTACGGTCCGTTTGTTGTGAAGTTTTGTTGTAATAAATGGTGATTTATGTACAGTCCAGCCTCTCTAAGTTTGTTCCTAATGTAAACAAATAATGACGTCACTGAGCATGCGCATTACATAAAAATGTGTACACGCTGATTAAAAAGTAACAACAAAATATTTTCAAAAGTATTTAAATACAAAATACTTTTAAAAGTATTTTATAAACGAAATTGTTAGGCCTACATCATATCATGACTGATGTTTTAATAAATACTTTAAGTAGTTATAATTTAAAAAATAGTTATATTAATAGGAATACGACATCCATAAAGTGGTGGACTCTAGCGTGCACCCTGTAGTAGCTGGTTTTGGTTTGTTGATTGCAGTAGGAGCGGCTGAACTATAGTTTATTTGTTCGGTTTGTCTTACAGAAGTGATTTTTATGTTTTTAGTTTTTAATTTCTTTAAGTTAAAACAGTTTTTATTATGTAAAATGTGTTAAAACTTATTGATAAAATTCTGCACGTATCATGAACGAGTAGTTTTGTAGGTTGTACTGAAATATTTAAAAAAATGAGTAATTACGTCACGGGTATAAAAAACTAATCATAATTTAGAAAAAATAATTAACTTGTTACATTTAATACTACAAACTTCAGAATCATAAAAAAATTGACATAGGACTTGTTTTTGTATATTTAACATAATTTCCTTCAAAATGTACCTATAAAAAAAATAAAATATACGTTTCGTTTAGAATTTCCAGACCTGAAATATGGGTTAATTGAAAATTAAATTAACCTATAACCAATGTAACCTTTTTTGATGTGAAACTCAAATTTTATTGGTTTTTCAAATTCCCAAATTTTGAAAAGACCCGTGTCTGCACGCCTGAGTAAATGGAAATATCATTACTGTTGGTGCATTTCCCAGTTTATTCTTAAAAATCTGGTGTGAAACACTCACGCAACTTTCTCTAGCCAATGTAAATATTTAACAATATAACCTAACATTAGTAATAAACAAGAAACAAACCTCTAAAAATATAACTTTATTTTAATCATGACTGAAAGACGCAAAATGAAAATCAAACTCAATGTAGCTTAAAAATACGGAAAATCACTCTTTCACACTAAACTAGGCTCTGTAGAGAAAAATGCTAGAAATAAAAGTTGTAGATCTTTTAGTTTTCTATAAATTAAATTATATACACTGTCATTATACAGTATATAGTTATTATACATTGTCATACTAAGGCCAAAATCTTAAAAAAATCGATTTTTCACACGTTTTCATGAGAAAAAAATCAGAAAATCGCAAATTACTGCTAAACTAAGCGTTATACAAAAAAATGTTTGAAATAAAAGTTGTAGGTTTTTAAATTCTCTACAACTTTTATTATATCAATTTTTGCTCCAAATTGCATATTAAAGCCGCAATCTTAAAAAAACTATGTTTTTACGTAAAAACAGCCTCACCCAGAATTTCAGCAAACATGACGCCCACCCTATCTTGTAGAGAATAAAAAATTGAGTAAACCAGGCGATTTGAAAAAAAATCGTAGGACCAGTTTTTGAGAAAATCGCAAAAAAATGAAAAATTATACGAATAAACTAATACTTCCGGTTGACCCATTTTGATGAAAATGTTCGTGTCGGGTCCGGTAAGGGTATGTAACCTAAGTTTCAAGTTTCAAGTTCGTACGATGTTCCGTTCTTGAGATATTTTGTACACACAGACACACGGACACACAGACACACACACACACACAGACCAATCGCTAAAAACATGTTTTTTGGGTTCAGGGGGTCTGAAAACGTATAGATCCGGTGAAAACTCGATTTCGAAAAATCGACATGAAAACAATACTTTCCTTCCTATATATTCATATAGGCAAGAGAAAGTAAAAAAAACAAAAAAAAATTATCGAAATCGCTCAAACGGTTTGAGTTTTATATGATTATTTTTCTGAAACACTACGATTCATGCAATTTCTGCTTGGCACTTTTCGCGTAGGAAATCCGAATAGGCCTTGGCACTAAAAGTGTTAAGGCAACGGTTCCCAAAGTGGGGGGCGCGCCCCCCAAGGGAGGCGTGAAGACACGTCAAGGGGGGCGCGGGACTTCGAGATAGCTTTACCCTCCATAACGGATCCTTTCAGTGTCAACATAGACTTCCTGCCCGAATTACTTAAAAAAACAAGTTTTAGAAATAAAAAATGTTTCTGCTGCGAAAAACGATTTCAATAAAATTGACAAAACATCACTTTGGGTTAAGTATTAGGCCTACCAAGTTTACCCCAGTATATAACAGCAAGCGGCAGTAATTGTAATTATCTTTATCAAGCACCTATCTGTGCGAAAAAGTGTTTTCAGCACTTGTTACAATAAAAACAAAGCATCGGTGCAATGTTGGTTTTATCAATGATTTACGTTGTGCACTTTCTAATAATCAACCTTTTTTTAGAAAAAAAATGCAAGGTCATCCATCCACTGATTTATTTTGTCTCTTGTTAAAATTAAATTGCAACTTCTAATGCTACAAAAAATAAAAAAATAAATGTATGGTTATTCAATGTAATACGTGATTTTTCATTGCCCAAAAAAATTGTGTAAGGGGGCGTGAGGAGTTTTCTTTTTGGCAAAAGGGGGCGTAAAAGATAGAAGTTTGGGAACCGCTGTGTTAAGGGGTTACTTATCACTCACCAGTGACACCCTTCTGGCCATGACGACTGCTGAACTTGTCGCCGATTTCCGGGCGCCTGGTCTGCCGGAGTAGCAATTTGATCAAAAAGGCGTCATCGTTGTTGGATGAGACCATCACCTTCTCCACATAGCTGGGCACGGATCCTTTATAAAAGATCGGCACATCTTTGTACTCGGCCGCTATCTGCGACGTGGAAGAATTCAAAGGCGCTTGCGACTGCGTCACGGTGGGCATCGATTTGTTCACCATCACCTGTCGACAACAAACAAATCTGGTGTGAAACACTCACACAACTTTCACTTACCGATGCAAATAATTAACAATATAACCTAACATTATTAATAAAATATTACAAATAAACAACGAAACTAACCTCAATACACATAGCCTTATTTTAATCATAAATGAATGATGCAAAATGAAAATCGACCTCAGTTTGGCTTAAAAAAAAACGGAAAATCACACTTTCACCCTAAACTAGACTCTGTAGAGAAAAATTCTTTAAATAAAAGTTGTAGATCTTTTAATTTTCTATAAATTTTATTACAGACACTTTTGTCGTAAAATGCGTACTAAAGCCGATATATTAAAAAAAATCAATTTTTCACATGTTTTCGTGAGAAAAAACAGAAAATCACGAATTACCGCTAAACTAAGCGTTATACAAAAAAATGTCTGAAATAAAAGATGTAGGATTTAAAATTGTCTACAACTTTTATTATATACATTTTTGCGCTGAAATGCATATTAAAGCCATAATCTTAAAAAAACAAAGTTTTTACGTGAAAACACCCTTACCAAGAATTTCAGCCAAGATGGCACCTACCCTATCTTGTAGAGGATTTAAAATTGAGTAAACCAGGCGATTTTTAAAAAAATCGTAGGACCAGTTTTTGAGAAAATAGCAAAAAAGTGAAAAATTATACGAATAAACTACTACTTCCGGTTGACCGATTTTGATGAAAATGTTTGTGTCGGGTCCGGTAGTGGTATGTAACTTAAGTTTCAAGTTACAAGTTTGTATGATGTTCCGTTCTTGAGATATTTTGTATACACACACACAAGACCAATCGCGAGAAACATGTTTGTGTGGGTTCAGGGGGTCTGAAAACATATAGATCCGGTGAAAACTCGATTTCTTAAAATCGACATGAAAACAATACTTTCCTTCCTATATATTCATATAGGCAAGAGAAAGTAAAAAGTACACCATTACACCACCGCTACTGTAGCTCTCATTTTTAACATGGATACACTCAATCATGAGTTTCTTAACGAGTTGTTTTATGTGAAGTGATCAGCTACGGGTTTGTATTGTGACAATATCTAAAGGGAAAGTGCGATGAAGAACCAAACTTTAAAATGTTATCGTAAATACTAAGAATTAATAAATAGGGTATCCAAGAAATATAAGAAAGAAGAAGACAAAAAAGTACACCATGTAAAACTACTGTAGCTCTCATTTTTAAGACGTTATAAAATTATTAAAATTTTATAAAACGCATATGAAGAAATATAATTTATGAAATCCATGAAATATTATAGTGCAGGTCTATTGTGTGAGACTCGGTGTACCAATTTAGGTCTTTTTTGTAACCTCTTTTATTCAATCCTAATTTGTCTAGAAGGGACAGAAAGATTTTCTATTACGTTATATCGAAAATCTGTGTCGTTCTCGTGACTTCCATAGCTTTATGTATAAAAGGAGCCGCCGAGTTTGGTTCCAAGTTAGTCTTTGATTCATCATCAACCAACAAGTGTACACTGCATAGTGGTTAACAGTTATGTTTGAACAACATGCACTGCGTCTATTAAGACTAACGCTTAATTTGCAACGTTTGTAAGTAATATTGTAATTCATTGGTAGATTTAAGCAACATCATTATTAATTGCAGTTCATAGCATATTTTTTTTTTTTTAGTTTAACGTCCGACTGTTGTGCAATTACTGCTAATGCAGACGGTGAAGGATGAAATGGTTTTTGCAACGTATGAAAATATGCCTTACCTGAATGGGATTCGAACCCAAGACCTCATGATGAGAAGCGAGCATGTTACCAACTACGCCAATATATAAATAGCGTAATAAATAATTGTAATTTTAATCAATAGTGTGTTAATTATTTAATTTACCCAGATCCCGAAACGGACCTTTCAGATAAGTGACACAATATCTTCTTCCATAGTACCCCCTGGAGACAGGTAATTGACAACGGTCAAATCTGTACCAAAGTATTAACTGGGCTTCAAATGAAAAGAGCTGGTGTTCCAAAAGGTTCAATTTTAGGACCATTTTGTTTCTGTTGTATATTAACAGGATACCAAAAATGACAACCAATTAAAGAGCTTCACTGGTTGCTGAAGGTACCTAAACAAGTGTTTATTGGTAGATGCTCCCAAAGTGAACGCACATTACCATGGAGTCAGTAGCTAAATTCCGAATGCAATGCCAAGTCAATAGAAAGAAGTGTCACAATTACAATTAAAATTTTTTTTTTCGTTAAGAATGCTTGACAGTGTTCACAATTCATGTTTACAATTGTCTACAAGTGCTTTCTGTTCTAGCCCTATTGTCAGCATCTTAGTTGAAAGTGGAGAAATGTCGTTACACAGACGTCGCCAGCAGCTTATATTGACGTAATTTGCCAAGCTGAAAGCTAGACCTTACCATTTCTTGCATGACATCATTTTCAACAACCCTTGTCATGATTTGGAAATGATAAATCCTGGACAGCCTTCACCATTCGGTGGAAGAGCGTTGTAGATCTGCAACAGACTTGATATTGGTATTCCTCGTGCCTCCCAATGTTATCCATGTTTATTTCCACCCTGGACCATCACTCAGTTACACTTTATAACTTTGAGATGTGTAAATACTCAAAGGCAGGCGCACAAGCTGTGTGGCATTTAATAGCATTTTTAGTGAGTTATTTGAAGGTACCGTAGACTCTCAAAAATCCGGATCGCACTAGTCTGGACGATGATTTCTTTTTACTTTATTTTCTGAAAATTTACAACTTTTAAATTAACAACCAGTAAAAAGTTTTCATGGGATTGGCCCGATAAACGATCATGCGATTAGCACTATAATTTGTGTGTATGTACTTTTTAATAATAATTGCGTACAATATATAAAATGTATGTGAATGACATTTTTTGTCATTTAGGGCTCACAGTAGTTTGCGTCGTCGGGAGCTCTCTGTTTCACTAAAATCTATGTTTATGATTTTACGAGGCATTTCATTTAATCCCAGAACCGTACTTTACTAAGCACAGTACCGTACTACAGCACATTTAGATTTTATTTAGTTGATCGTGTAATTACTCTATAATTGAGACATATATGACGTTCATTGTTACATGTTTGAAATCCGTAACTTGCAAATCTTACAAAGAGTGCAATCTAATCTTATTACGGTACAGTAGCGTTAAGTTTAGTCAATGTTTGTGCTTTGTATATTGAATAATTACAGTACCAGTAGCCTACTGTAATTTATTAGGCCTACAGTGTTTTAAAGTTTTTTCAGAAGCTCACTCTTATATTAGCAGATAAACGTTAATGCTTATTGTCATAATTATTCGCGAAATTGCCAACCCCCGGGAAATCCGGACCGGCCGTCCGCCACATTAGTCCGGATTTGTGAGAGTCTACTGTATTAAACCATCTACAGGTTGTATACACTGATGGATGATGGAGTTGGTTGCTAATGGGAGAACTCATCTGTTTGGATTACCTGCGACAAGCAACCACTGTTTAAAAGGCACAACAATATACAGTTAGCAACGCTCTGTCTGTGGTGTGGTGTCGGGTGTTGGCACCATGAAGCAGCTGAATGATAGAGGAGTAAGTGTTGTTTTCTGCTGGAATCTCGGGAAATGAGGCTGCTGATCTGGCCGCTAAGGAGGCACCACGCCAACCGGCCTTCACGCAATGTCTGACTGTGTCTGATTTCGTGGGTATGGTGAAACATGTCATCGCCGATTCCTGGCAGGTAGAATCGACAGACTCTCATGGCAACAAGCTACGTGAGATAAAACATGACGTTAAGCCTTGGCCTGTCCTGTGTCGCTGAGGAAGAACAGAAGGGAAGAAGATGTCATCGCACGACTTAAAATTGGGCACTCCGGATTAACACACGGGTATCTCATGACGTCTGTTAATGGTCCAATGTATGGCAGATGCGATTATCCTTTGACAATCAAACATATTTTGGTAAATTGTGTCTGCTATGCAGCTCTGCGCCAGCGATTTAGGATACTCTTCGAATTAAGGAACATACTTTTGGCGACGGAAGTCCTATTTTGGCCAAGGCTTTATGATTTCTACGATCCATCGATGTATACAACAGTGTCTGACAGTCTTGGGTATCTCGAATGTTTTATTTATTTTAATAAGTTTCAATTTTTTATATATGTATGTTTATTATTTTATTTTACATTTTTTAAGGCTCCTATACAGCCTTTTGTGATCCTTTATGTTTGTGATATTATTTTTACTTTCTCTTGTCTATATGAATATATAGGAAAAAAGTATTGTTTTCATTTTGATTTTTCAAAATCGAGTTTTTACCGGATCTACACGTTTTCAGACCCCCTGAACCAAAAAAAAACATGTTTTTAGCAATTGGTCTGTGTGTGTGTGTGTGTGTGTATGTGTGTGTATACAGAATATCTCAAAAATGGAACATCATACATACTTGAATTTTAAGTTACCACTACCGGACCCGACACAAACATTTTCATCAAAATCGGTCAACTGGAAGTAGTAGTTTATTCGTGTAATTTTTCACTTTTTTACGATTTTCTCAAAAACTTGGTCCTATGATTTTTTTAAAAATTGCCTGGTTTACTAAATTTTTATGCTCTACAAGATAGGGTAGGCGCCATGTTTGCTGAAATTCTCGGTGAGGCTGCTGCAACGTAAAAACATTGTTTTTTTAAGATTGCGGCTTTAATATGCATTTTAGAGCAAAAATGTATATAATAAAAGTTGAAGAGAATTTAAAATTCTACAACTTTCATTTCAAACATTTTTTTGTATAACGCTTGACCTGACGCTGAACCTGGAATAGACATCACACATCTTTGTATTGACATTGATAATTTTTTTTTAGCCAGGATGAACAAATCTCCACCTCAGGTCTAAGCTAACATTATATTGCTACAGAGACGATGAGTAATTGAAAGACAAAGACAAGGACAAAAACTCTGGTGTGAAACACTCACACAACTTTCTCTTGCCAATGCAAATAATTAACAATAAACCTAACATTAAAAATAAAACATTAGAAATAAACAAAAAACCAACCTCAATAAACATAACCTTATTTTAATCATGAGTGAAAGACACAAAATGAAAACAACCTCAGTTTGGCTTAAAAATACGGAAAATCGCTCTTTCATGCTAAACTAGGTGCTGTACAAAAAAAATGTTATAAACAAAATTTTTAGATCTTTTACTTTCCTATAAATTTGATTATGTACACTTTTGTCGTAAAATGCATACTAAGGCCAAAATCTTAAAAAATAGATTTTTTACACGTTTTCGCGAGAAAAAAAAGAAGAAAATTGCTAATTACCGCTAAACTAAGCGTTATACCAAAAAATTCTTGAAATAAAAGTTGTAGAGTTTTAAATTTTCTACAACTTTTATTATATACATTTTTGCGCTAAAATGCATATTAACGCCGCAATCTTAAAAAAAACAATTTTTTTATGTGAAAAACGCATCACTGAGAATTTCAGCAAACATGGTGCCTACCCTATCTTATAGAGCATGAAAATTTAGTAAATCAGGTGATTTTAAAAAAAATCGTAGGACCAGTTTTTGAGAAAATCGCAAAAAAGTGAAAAATTACACGAATAACTACTACTTCCGTTTGACCGAATTTGACGAAAATATTTGTGTCGGGTTTGGTAATGGAATGTAATTTAAGTTTAAAGCTTCAAGTTCGTATGATGTTCCGTTCTTGAGATATTCTGTTCACACACAGATGCACGCATGCACACACACGCGCGCACGCACACACACACACACAGACAAATCGGTAAAAACATGTTTTTGGGTTTAGGGGTTCTGTTAACGTGTATACTTGGGTGAAGAGTGGGACATGAAATCAATACTTTCCTTCCTATATATTCATAGAGGCAAGAGAAAGTAAAAAGAAATGTATGAGGCAGTAGATTTATGGGGATAGAGATATCTATAAATGCAAAGTGAACTGACCTGCCTTTCTTTGATCTGTTCCCCAGGTGAAGCGATCCCATCCGCATCCAACGGGGTGTGCCTGTAAATGGGTGTTTTCGTGTCCGCATCCACCAACGGACCCAAGATCCGATCAAAAGTAGTATTCGCGTACTGTTTGAGAGTGCACTTGGCATTACGGTAAACAAGGCACCTCCCGTAACCTGCGCAAAACATAAACACTCTATCAATGCAATTTTATAAACACTTTGCATGCTGGGCCCGTATATACCTGTGTGCTGGGCGTTTTTGTCATTTTTAAAAAAATTGTAACTTTTGATTTAAAATACTTGCATTGGGTTTTCTTGAACCATTAAATTCACCATTTCTTGCTCTACAAGTGTGGCTGAATAAGAAATTCCTACTATATACCAAATATTTTATTTAAATAGTAATGTAGGGATAGTTTTGGACAAAAAAAAAATGAACAAGCACTTAAAATTTTTTTTGTTATAGGTTAAATACATATATTATGTGTATAGAAAATATATACATTTACGTATAAAAACAATCCAAACACATTCACATTGAAAACAGAACAAAACTCTCAGAAGAACAAGTAAAATGAAACATAAACAAAGGGAGGGGAACAAATTGTATGAACCTAACCTCAAACAAGTTGACAGCAACTATCAAAAACAATTCTGTACAATGTATTTGTTTTGTCAATAACAAATCAAAAAGCAACATTTTATTTAGTAATTTGTATAAATAACGATATAAACTGGATGTGGATATTTGTAAATACGAGATAATACGAATGTAAACAACCTCCCGGAACAACAACAGTACTTGTTGTTTGACGATGTTCGGTCTTGTTTCATAATAATTTTAGTGACAGTGAAAATGGACGTCGTAAATGATTCGGAGATAGAACGTGTTATGAATGAGTCTGACAGTGAATATTACGATGAATCCAGTGATGATGAAGATGATAATAATTTGCCAGAACCCCTGTTTATTCTACCGACTGGTATGTTGTTAGCCAAATTTGTTTTTTGTTGTTATTTTGTAACAACATACCAGTCGGTAGAATAAACAGGGGTTCTGGCAAATTATTATCATCTTCATCATCACTGGATTCATCGTAATATTCACTGTCAGACTCATTCATAACACGTTCTATCTCCGAATCATTTACGAGTCCATTTTCACTGTCACTAAAATTATTATGAAACAAGACCGAACATCGATGCAAATGTTCGACTACTATCGATATACGTAACATCAAAATTCGATTCTAGCGGTCGTTTTATGAACTAAATACCCTACAGTCCAGCCTCTCTAAGTTTGCTCCTAAAGTAAACAAATAATGACGTCACTGAGCATGCGCATTGTATCAAAATGTGTACACGCTGATTAAAAAGTAACAACAAAATACTTTCAAAAGTATTTAAATACAAAATACTTCTAAAAGTATTTTTCTAAATGAAATTGTTAAGCCTCCATCATTTCATGACTGATGTTTTTAGTACTTTAAGTACTTATAATTTAAAACATAGTTAACTTAATAGGAATACGACATCTGTAAAGTCGGAGATTCTAGCGTGCACCCTGTAGTAGGTGGCTTTTGTTTGTTGACAGAAGGAGCAAACTTAGAGCGGCTCAACTATACATTGTAATGTTACCTACTGCGGGTACCGTAGTACTACTGTACGACGAATTGAATTAAAATTCAGTAAATGTGAGCGTCGTACATGTACGACAGCCGCACACTCGGACAATCTAACGGCGTCGTACTGGTACGACGTCAGCACGCAAAGTGTTAGCCAACGTACGGAAAACACGACGTCCATCGATATATTTTACCAAGTGAAAACATTCGGTTTACCGGACGCCCGTAAGTTACACATAAAGTGCCAACGTCCGTCCAGTTAACGCAAGTTACACAAAAATTAATGGAATAATGTATTGTAACAATATCGAAGAAGACATGGTTCGCGTAATTTCTAGAATTTCATTCATACAATGGTGAAGAGTATATAATAGAGTGAAGGAGTAACAATAAAAGTTTGCCCATTCATGAAAGTTGTTTGGAAGGACTGCGCTATTGTCTCTATTGTTGTATGAAGGGGCCGGCGGTTGATTACGTTTTCTATTTACAATAGATTTTTCTAGCACTCATTCATAAAGCGTTTTTTTGTACTTTATTATTTGTATCGAAGTTCCGTGTTTTTCGGGAAGATTCATTTATATTTACTATAAAAGAGACCCCCGAGCGCGGTCAGTGAGTAGGTGATCTTTGACGAGTGGCTGGCTTCTATCGGGCGACAGTATAAAGATTGTTATACTGTCTTTGTGTGTGTGTGTGCATTGTGAAAAGTTATCGTGTATCTGCATTAAATTCAGTTCTGTGAATTCAGTTTTCATTTTGTATGTGTATTCTATAAAATTGATTGTAAGTAGTGCTAAGTTAATTATTAAGTTATTTTTACTTTCTCTTGCCTATATGAATATATAGGAAGGAAAGTATTGTTTTCATGTCGATCACAACAAATCGAGTTTTCACCGGATCTACACGTTTTCAGACCCCCTGAATCCAAAAAACATGTTTTTAGCGATTGGTCTGTGTGTGTGTGTGTGTGTGTGTGTGTGTGAACAGAATATCTCAAGAACGGAACATCATACGAAATTGAAACCTAAGTTACATACCACTACCGGACCCGACACGAACATTTTCATCAAAATCGGTCAACCGGAAGTAGTAGTTTAGTCGTGTAATTTTTCACTTTTTTGCAATTTTCTCAAAAACTGGTCCTACGATTTTTTTAAAAATCGCCTGGTTTACTCAATTTTTTATTCTCTACAAGATAGGGTAGGCGCCATGTTTGCTAAAATTCTGCGTGAGGCTGTTTTTACGTAAAAACATTTTCTTTTTAAGATTGCGGCTTTAATATGCATTTTAGCGCAAAACGTTATATAATAAAAGTTGTAGAGAATGTAAAATTCTACAACTTTTATTTCAAACATTTTTTTGTATAATGCTTAGTTTAGCGATAATTTGCAATTTTCTGTTTTTTTCTCACGAAAACGTGTGAAAAATCGATTTTTTTAAGATTTCTGCCTTAGAATGCATTTTACGACAAAAGTGTGTATAATAAAATTTGTAGAAAATTAAAAGATCTACAACTTTTATTTAAAGCTTTTTTTTGTACAGTGCCTAGTTTAGCGTGTAGGAGCGATTTTCCGTATTTTTAAGCCAAACTGAGGTCGATTTTAATTTTGCGTATTTCACTAATGTTTTTTGTTTATTTCAAATATTTTATTACTAATGTTAGGTTTATTGTTAATTATTTGCATTGGCAAGAGAAAGTTGTGTGAGCGTTTCACACCAGATTTTTTTTTTTTGCGCCCTGGAGACTCCAGGAGGAGTATATGACATGTCGTCAGATATAACACCTGAAATACATATAAGAATCACACAATGTAGCACTACTATTAAGAAAGAAATTCTTGTATGCTATAAAAAGTTCACCGATCAAGTAATTTTTTAGATTTTTTTTAAAGGAATTTAAATCCTCACAACACTTTAAAGATTGGGGTAATTTATTTATGAATTTTCTCCCTGCATAAGAAGGAGGTTTTTGTTGAAACAATTTTGTGGAGTGATTAGCCACATAATAATCATTCCTGTTTCTCGTGTTAAGATTGTGAACATTGAAATTCTGCATAAAATTATTTTGCCTAACATACATAATCACCTGAAAAATGTAGAGGGAGGGAAATGTAAGCAATTTAAGCTCCTTAAATAGTGACCTGCATGAGGTTAGCTGGTTACCTCCCACCATACACCTAATAGCTTTCTTTTAAATTTTAAAAACCCTATTCATATTACCCATGCTAGAATTACCCCATACTAAAATACCATAACGGATATGAGACAGAATGAGGCCATGATAAGCTGCCATTAGTAATTTTTTATCATTTAATCTGGCGATTTGTTTTAGTGCAAATACCCCAGATGATATTTTACTACAAACTTGATTGGTATAGAAGTCCCAAGAGAAAGATCTATCTAGAGATACTGCTGGGAACTTCACTGTTTCCACATGCTCTAAACTATTATTATGAATAAATACATCAACTTCTCTACTTTCTTTAACGTTATGTTTATTTTTGAACTACAAGAACTGACACTTTTTCTCATTAACTGTTAATAACATTTGATTGAAGAACTGTACTATGGACTCTATGTGTGACATGTGTATTTACTTCAAGTTCTGTTTAGTGGTGGGGGGGGGGGGGAAGCACATCGAAGGGAACTGATGTATACAGAGTAGTATACAGTTAGAAAGAGAGGGAATGATGATCAAGTGAGAAGGAGACAACACTTGCCCCCTGATAGTTGAAACTATCCCTACTCTACCTACTCACCCTCCCCTTACAAGCTTCTTCCAAAAACAAATGCACTGTACATTAATTGTTACAAAGCTTTTCAGAAACAATTACAAAAATACAGCCCGCCTACATTATGGTTGAAAAACTGCACACAACAATAAGGAGAATGCTGAAATAATGGCAGAGGCATCTAAGGACCTTCTAAATTGTGATGAACCGGAAGAGACTTTGGAAATCAGCACTGATACTCCTGTAAAAACCAAACCTGCAAATATTAATCCCCCTACAATAAAAGAGGTTGAAACTGCACTTAAAGAATTGAAGAACTACAAAGCAGGTAGTGAAGACCAAATGTATGCAGAGGTGTGGAAATATGCTGGAATACCAAGTCATACCTCTCTTCATATGATACTACAAAAAGTATGGATTACTGAGAAATTTCCAAAACAATGGACTACAGCGATTATTCATCCTCTGCACAAGAAAGGCGATAGATGTAATCCGGACAACTATACAGGTATATCACTCCTGGACTGTACTTATAAGATTTTTTCAAAGATTCTCTACAGGAGGATTAAGGACCAACTAGATCAAGAACTTGGAGAATACCAAGGAGGATTCAGGCCTTGGAGAAGTTGTGCGGAGCAAATACTCACATTGAAGTTAATTATGGCATACTATAGAAAGCGAAATAAACATCTCTCGATAACACTTGTTGACTTCAAGAAAGCTTACGATTCCATTCATAGGATATCACTATTGAAAATACTGAGACATTTTGGACTTCACCCTAAATTAATCAGATTAATACAGTTAACATTAACTGATACAAGTTCTAAAATAAAGTTTAGAGGAGAACTCTCAGACCCATTTTGGATAAAAACTGGCTTAAGACAAGGTGATGGATTATCACCGCTTCTTTTTAACTGTGCATTAGAGTACGTCATGAGAGAATGGGAAAAAAGTAACAAAAAAAATATAACAATTAGATATCAAAAGGACAACATAAATCTGAACTGCCTGGGGTTTGCGGATGACCTAGCTCTTCTGGCCAACAACATTCAGGAAACAAAACAGCAAATCAGGTCTTTGGAAGATATAGCTCAGAAGATTGGTTTAAAGATATCGTTTAAAAAGACATAAATATTACTAACTCATACTCCACTTGTAGATAAAATAAGGTTGGACAACCACAATATAAAAATTGTGCAGAGATTTAAGTACTTGGGGGAAGTAATCACCTGCAACTTGAACGAAAAACCATCTTGGCAGAATAGAATAGACAAACTAACTAGGATTAAACATGCTACTAGGAACACATATAATAAAAGATGTCTTTCAATAAATACAGAACAGTCGCCCTACCACAAATTACATACGCAAGTGAAACAATATTTAAAACCACAAATACCATTGCAATAGATAAGGTCCTCAGGATTGAGAGAAGAATAGTCAGAACTTGCTTGAACAAAAACTATCAAGTAGACGGAGTTTGGAGACTAGCTTCCAACGAAATGGTCTACAAAAACATAGAACCTATTACAAGTATAATTAAAAAGAAACGAATATCATTCCTGGGACATCTTTTAAGGACACCTGAAAATAGAACTAGCAGGAAAATAATAGAAAAACTGTGGTATAGTAAAAGTGATATTAAATGGATCACAGAATTAAAGGAAGATATTGGAAGGTTACGAATTACAATAGAAGATTTAAAACACAAGACAGATGCATTGAAGATATTGAAGGACGAACGCGTTATACTACAGCCGGGAAGGAACAAGCAACGATTGGGAAGAGTGGTTCCAGAGGAGGAAAGAAAATTGCGCTCAGAAAGGATGAAAAAATATTGGGCGGAAAAGAAAAGGAAGAAAGAAGGAAAGACTTTAAATGTAAAATGACTATGTAAAAACCAACTGTCGAATCAACAAACTGCATCTGTGGTAGTACGTGTAGATACACCACACAAATACATGCAACAGCCTAGCATTAGTCACCGGGTGGACACCAACACTTTTATAATTGCTAAACAATAACAATGAACAGCCGCTTTCCCTAAAGTCAATAAAATCTTTCCCTTATCACTTAATTTTATTTAGAATTCAGTTGCATACTACTCCGTATTGTTTATAGACTTATTCAATGTTTATATTACAAATTCTTCATATATGTGTCATTTTTAATTTTATGATCCTAAATGAGTTTTCAATTTAGTTGGCTTTGTTATTTTAAACTGTTCGGTTCGGTTTAATTGTGCGTCTAGTTCGAATGGTGCTTTTAGTTTCATGTACGGTTTAATTTTATTGTAGTTATGACTTTATTCGATTGTATGAGTCAGGTGAAAGGATACGTAGCACAGAATAATGAAACGTACAAAATGAAAAAAATCAAGGAATTGCTTAGTAGTGCCCTGAACGTGGTGTCCCCAATCAAGTGGCGAGAATGTGTTAACCACGTTATAAACTAAGAAAAGGAATTTCGCGACATGGACAATTTTGTTGATGTTCATATTGACAATTTAATAATAAATGTACGCAATGAATCGCCATCCTCATCTTCATGCACAAATTCTGATTTTGAAAACGGATACTTAGACAATACGATGGACGGAATCTAATATCTATCAGACAACTGTCCAGAATAAAGTAAGTGAGTTTTAAAATTAGTAAACAATAATAATTTCTATTTCATATAATGAATTAATACAATAATTTCACTAACCTTCTTTTTAAACTGCGTCACCTTTATTTTAATTTTTACTTACACGTGTTTCGGTGGATCCACCATCATCAGAGTAAATAACATATAATTGAAACTAAAAACACTATTTATTAAAAATCTATAGAAGATGATACATCTTCAGTCACTTGTATAAAACTCTCCTTAGAGTCGGGTTGCTTGAGAGTGCAACCTTAAGTGGGTGGTAAACTCCATCTAAGGCTAAATACGACCACGAGACCGATAGCGAACAAGTACCGTGAGGGAAAGTTTTATACAAGTGACTGAAGATGTATCATCTTCTATAGATTTTTAATAAATAGTGTTTTTAGTTTCAATTATATGTTATTTACTCTGATGATGGTGGATCCACCGAAACACGTGTAAGTAAAAATTAAAATAAAGGTGACGCAGTTTAAAAAGAAGGTTAGTGAAATTATTGTATTAATTCATTATATGAAATAGAAATATTTAAAACTGCAGGATGCATTATAAAGATTTATTTTTGAATAATAATTTCATTTATAAAGTAAGCATTTAAAATGATAAGAAACATTAAAGCATTTAATTTTATTAAGGTAAAGAATTTTATTAAACTACTCATAAGAGTATTAAGCACGAGTCGTTTCGTCGCATACGCCTCCTACTATGAAAATCACGTAATACTTTTGGTGGAGCTGTGACGTCATTCACTGTTTGTTTACTTCGCAGTTGGTTCTTAAAATGAATCTTATTTTATTACACTACTAGCGGGTCCCGCGTGGCTTCGCCCACGCAAACGTAAACAAAGAATCAGCTGTTTAAGTATACTCTCTGTATCTCTATGGGAAGGTATTTTTGCGAATTCTACCATTTAAAATAAAAATTTTGCAAAATCCTTTCATAGCAACAGTTTATAAAACTTAAAATGATCTATAAATCAGGATATCTCTTTTTATATAATAGATAGCGCCCCGTCGTGGCTTCGCCCATACAATTTTAAGGCTATGATTCTGTATTTTAATTTGCTAATAACTGATTTATAATCTGCTAATAACCTATTTGCTAAGTCACAAGTATAATTTTTTGGAATTACGTATAAAGAACAATTCACACACATCAATCGCGTCACCATTCCAAAACGGAACCGGCACGGCCACTCGAAGTCAAAAATGATGACAGTATTCACACATGTACGTCAGTTTTCCTTCCGTCAAACTCCATTCAGTCATTTTACAGAGACAAACACGTCCGTAAAAAACAAAATATTGTCGAGAAAAAAATATCGTTTTGACGGTTCGGTGACGGCGACAAGACTGACGCACCGGATTCGGGACGGTGCCGGTGCTCAGTGTAGACAATGTCATTAATTTTTCAAGAAAGAATATTTTTCTGTGACTGATACTTCTCGGAATGACAGAACTGAGACGTGACGTGACGGATGTGTGTTAATCGACCCTTTGCATGGTGAAAAAATGAAAAAGAGAAGGATTAGCATACTTCATAAATTTACATAAATAACTGTTGTTTTATTTAAACTTAAGTTAGATTTAAGAAAATAACTTTATCCTATGCATTTTACTGAATTGGTTGAGACAAATTGTTTTTAAATTAAATTTTAATTGTTCGGTTGCAAAAATCATTTTTACAATGTCAGTCAAATACATTGTGTGACTTAAGCAATAACATTCGTATCTTGCATAATAAGTAATAATACTATAAAGCATAAAAAACATAACACTTATTATGCTAATTACAACAATTCTGGAATTAATTCTGTCTAAAATGTAAATCCAGTGTTAGGTAAAAAGATTAAACACTATGTACAGTACAACATCCGGAGTGACAAAAGTAAAACATATATTAAAATCGGTGTTGAAGTCAATTCAACTTCTGGGAAAATAGCTATAGTTTTGTAAAATTGATCTGCTGTTTACGTACGATAAGAACGTAATACTGGATGCTATGGAATATGCCTATGGAGGGGGTAAATGTGTGTTGGAGAACCAGCAGTAAGCGTAGCGCTTCGCGTTGATTCTTCATCCTCGCATCAGGGGGGGGGAATTTTTGCTATTTCTTCCCTTTAAAATCCAAATTTTGCAAAATCCTTTCTTAGTGTGCGCTTACACAACATAAGAAAGCTAACTTCCAAATTTCAAGCCTGTAGCGTCAGTAGTTTCGGCTGTGCGTTGATCTGTAAATGAATCACCCAGGACATGGTTGTCCTTTTATACAGGGTGATTCACGAAGATATGCAGAAACTTTGGGAGCCCTTTGTACATGTAAAAATAATGAAAAAAGTTTATATAAACATGGGTCCAGAAATGCTTCGTTTCCGAGTTACGGCTAGCGAAAGATTTCGCCCGGATTTCAGCTCACCAGGTTTCTGAAATTCTGGTAAGGTAGATTAAGGGGCGAATTCAATCGTTTCTTATGGTAATTGACCTGATAAATTGAATAAAATGGGTCCCAGAACTGTAAGTTAAATAGTTTTTGAGAAAACCAGTGTCAAATGCAAAAAATAGTGTGAAAAAAACACAATTTTTCATCTTTGTTTTTCTGATTAATTTTACTTTGTACTGTTATGAATAAAAATTCATTTAATCAAACATCTATTCGCTTTCTGTGTACTTTATTTACACCGGTTTGTTCAGAATAAAATTTTCAACATGTTTTATTCAAAAAATTTAACTGTTTCTTGGTAAAATAACAAAGTTATTCTTGCCCAAAGATGAAAAACTGTGTTTTTCACTCCATTGTTTTGCATTTGACACTGGTTTTCTTAAAAACTATTTAGCTTACAGTTCTGGGACCCGTTTTATTCAATTTATCAGATCAAAAACCGTTAGCAATGATTGAATTCGCCCCTTAATCTACCTTACCAGAATTTCAGGAAGACCTCATTTCACTTGGTGAGATGAAACCTGGGCGAAAATTTTGCTAGCCGTAACTTGGAAACGAAGCATTTCCGGACCCATGTTTATATGAACTTTGTTCATTATTTTTACATGTACACAAAGCTCCTAAAGTTTCTGCATATCTTCGTGAATCACCCTGTATAATAGATTATTTGGATACGAGAAAATATTGTTAACCAAAACCAATGATAGATAAAACATTGAAAGTGACTTGCCTCTGTCGATGGATGCTTTGTTTAGAATGAGCGCATCTTCGATGTCATAGCCGGAGTAACTCATTACAGCGACGGTCGCATTCTGACCGGCTGGCAATTTATCGAAATTGATGAGATCGATCGTCCTGGTCTTAACCATCGGTGCCTGTGGGTAGACCAAGTTGTACATCAACGTGTCTATTCGGTTCCTTTGGTTGTAACCGATCGTACCTTCAACACAACAACACATTTCATCAACAACTATTATTTCATGCTTTTTACTTTCTCTTGCTTATATGAATATATAGGAAGGAAAGTATTGTTTTCATGTCGATTTTAAGAAATCGACTTTTCACCAGATCTATACGTTTTCAGACCCCCTGAACCCACAAAAACATGTTTTTAGCGATTGGTCTGTGTGTGTGTGTATACAAAATATCTCAAGAACGGAACATCGTACGAACTTGAAACTTGGAACCTAAGTTACATACCACTACCGGACCCGACACGAACATTTTCATCAAAATCGGTCAACCGGAAGTAGGTAGTTTATTCGTATAATTTTTCACTTTTTTGCGATTTTCTCAAAAACGGGTCCTACGATTTTTTTTAAAATCGCCTCATTTACTTAATTTTTTATTCTCTATAAGATAGGGTAGGCGCCATGTTTGCTGAAATTCTGGGTAAGGCAATTTTTGCGTAAAAACATTTTCTTTTTAAGATTGCGGCTTTGATATGCATTTAAGCGCAAAATGTTATATAATAAAAGTTGTAGAGAATGTAAAATTCTACAACTTTTATTTCAAACATTTTTTTGTATAATGCTTAGTTTAGCGATAATTAGCAATTTTCTGTTTTTTTCTCACGAAAACGTGTGAAAAATCTATTTTTTTAAGATTTCGGCCTTAGAATGCAATTAACGACAAAAGTGTATATAAAAAAATTTGTAAAAAATTAAAAGATCTACAATTGTTATTTAAAGCTTTTTTTTGTACAGTGCCTAGTTTAGCGTGAAGGAGCGATTTTCCGTATTTTTAAGCCAAACTGAGGTCGATTATAATTTTACGTATTTCACTAATGTTTATTGAGGTTAGTTTTTTGTTTATTTCTAATATTTTATTACTAATGTTAGGTTTATTGTTAATTATTTGCATTGGCAAGAGAAAGTTATGTGAGTGTTTCACACCAGATTTTTACTTTCTGTTGCGTATATGAATATACGAGGGTGGTCTGAAAAGTTTCCGACCTCAATGTGAAGATGGCAGTACTCGTAAATAAAAGCTTGTGGATTTTGTTGTTCATCTGCTGACAGTTACTCACCAAAGTTTCAGTCATTTTGGACGCGCAGTTGTTATGTAACAGTCGTTTGAGTGAGTTGATGTGAGTGTTTTTGTGAAAATGGGAAAAAAATCGAGTATCAAGCTGTCATTAAATATTTGTTTTTGAAAGGCAGTAGGCCTACCCCTTCGCAAATCAAAGATGAGTCGGATTCCGTGTATGGGGACTCTGTACCATCATTTACCACAGTGAAATTTTGGGTCGCTGAATTTAAACGTGGCCGTAAGAGCTTGAGAGATGATGAACGTTTGGGACGTCCAAAAACTGCAACTACTGACGAAAACATCGCCAAAGTTCACAAAATGGTGCTAGACGACCGCCGAATTGAAAAGAGAGAGATAGCAGAGGTTATGAACCTGTCAAAAGAATTGTTTGTCACGTATTAAATCAACATTTAGGCATGAGAAAGCTGTCCGCGCGTTGGGTGCCGCGTTTGCTCGCGTTAGACCAAAAACGTGTTCGAATGAACATTTCAAACGCTTTGTTGGCGCAGTTTAGGTGCAATAAATCCGAGTTTAGGCGCCGATTAATTACTTTAGATACACGATATAGTGCTCGAAACAAAAATACAGTCCAAACAGTGGACTGCAAAGGGGAAACAGGCTCCAAAAAAAGCAAAAACTGTTTTTTCGGCTGGGAAAGTGATTGTGACTGTTTTTTGGAATAGTCATGGAGTTATTTTAATCGATTATCATGAAAAAGCAGAAACCATTACAGGAGCATAGTACGCATCATTACTTGATAAGTTTAATTTTAAAAATCGCCTCGTTTGTTAAATCTTTTATGCTCTACAAGATAGGGTAGGCGCCATGTTTGCTGAAATTCTTGGTGAGGCTGTTTTCACATAAAAAAATTGCTTTTCTAAGATTACGGCTTTAATACGTATTTGAGCGCAAAAATGTATATGGCAAAAGTTGTAGACAATTTTAAATTCTACAACTTTTATTTCAAACATTTTTTTGCATAACGCTTAGTTTAGCGGTAATTAGGCAATTTTCTGTTTTTTTCTCATAAAAGCATGTGAAAAATCAATTTTTTTAAGATTTCAGCCTTAGTATGCATTTTACAAGAAAAGTGTATATAATCAAATTGATAGTAAATTAAATGATTACAAATTTTATTTACAGCATTTTTCTCTGCAGAGCCTAATTTAGCGTGAAAGAGTAATTTTCCGTATTTTAAAGCCAAACTGAGGTCGATTTTCATTTTGTGTCCTTAACTCATGATTAAAATTAGGTTACGTTTATTGAGGTTAGTTTTGTTGTTTATGTTATGTTTATTGTTAATTATTTTCATTGGCAAGATAAAGTTGTGTGAGCGTTTCACACAAGATTTTTCAGGTAAATGCAGGTTGTACTTTTCAATGAACCGATTTCATTTTCAAAAATTGAAAAGTGTTACCTGAAAAGGAGAGTTATTTGCACCATTTTTAAAAGCCTCCGTGTGCATACACTTGATCCAAAAAATGAATTAACCATGTTGGTGCCAGCTCTTTCGATAGACCACGAGATTACAGTAGGCCTACGCATCACAAAACAAGTATGTTCTGTTTGAAGAGCTCTATTTCAAAAACAACAAAATGGAAATATTTGAACACTACACAAAGTAAAGCCTGTTCTTTCCTGCGTTTATTGGTTTGACTTAAATTATTCAAAAATAAATCTTTATAATGCATCCTGCAGTTTGAAATTAATTCTATTTTATATAATGAACTTATTATTATAATACATTTCACTAACCTTTTTTTTGTTAACTGCGTCAACTTTTATCTTTACTTACACGTGTTTCGGTGTATCCACCATCATCAGAGTAAATAACATATAATTGAAACTGAAAACTTTATTTATTAAAAATCTATATAAGTGATACATCTTCAGTCACTTGTATAAAACATACAATTTTATACAAGTGACTGAAGATGTATCATCTTCTGTAAATTTTAAATAAGTGAGATAAAAATTTTTTGGTTACAATTATGTTATTTACTCTGATGATGATGGATCCACCAAAACACGTGTAAGTAAGAATAAAAATAAAGGTGACGCAGTTTAAAAAGAACGTTAGTGAAATTATTATATTAATTCATTATATAAAATAGAAATAATTTCTAACTGCAGGCTGCATTATAAAGATTTATTTTTGAATACACTTTGCTCTGAAGCGTGTGGCATAATCAAAAACAACAGTTACCAGAATCGCTAATGAAGTAACAAGTCGGAAAAAAGTGATTGTTAAACCATTCATTATTCTCCACTCCAGGGAAAATAACATCCCAAACCCAAAAGGTTTCACACTTTGGTTCCATTAATCAAGGACCTTATTCGATACATTGAAGAAATGAATTTAGTACAGCAAAAAGGATAACAAGCGATACAGTTTATAAGAGACTGTACTCGCACTGTCTGTGTAACTGCAAACCTAACATTTATTGCAACCAATTAAATTGAAATTTCCGCATCTTTCTTATGTCCACTTCGGTTTATATACCACTTTATTTAGAAAACGCTATAACTGACACAATACTGTTATAAAATTGCATGGTTCAGTCTAAAAATCATTTCCCTATTTTAACTTTTTTTTAAAAATGGCCATATGCAACCCTGGACAGAGTAATAGACGGAGTAAAGTTTAAAAAGCATATTAACAGAAAACTGGGTACTTTTTATGCCTAAATTGCTGTATCTTCAAGTAATTTCTTAACAAAATAATAAAAGTCAAACCAATCAATACAGGAAAGAACAGGCTTTAATTTGGTGTTGTGTTAAAATTTTTTCGTTGGGTTGTTTTTGAGGTACAGTTGTTCAAACACAACGGACTTGTTTCATGACACTTATTATAGATACCCTCGCAAAACTTCTGGTTGGCTCCAACCACACTAAAATTGTTTAATCAACCTGGACTGCCATAATGAACGAGAACAACCCCGTAACAGTCGGGTGAATATTGGTGGGCGAAAGACAGGCGCAAATACACAGAAGGGGAAATACTACACCCATCTAAACAACACACACCCCCCCCCCCTGCCATACCAGTTGGCTGTACTTACAATCTATCGCCTAATTACTATGCTAATGTAGTAACTAATTCTAACTCATGCGTTTTTCCCCTCATACCTGTCGGCTGGGTTTTTACTAAATTCTGGAAATTTTGGTAATTAGGAAATATTACAATTTTCACCAGTAATAATTATTGTAATTACTAATTACCATAATTTTGATCGTGTTCAATTCTTTTACAACTTTACCGAAAAAGACAAAGTTGAATTCATTGGACTAGTACTTTACAGCACTTCAATGAATCGTGATTTCGTGCTTGTCAAGTGTACGGTATTCATTATTGAAATCACTGTCCGACAAATTTTGAAATAGGATTCCCTCTCTTCCAAACTTCATCATAGCCACCACGCATTACGCACCGTCCCAAAAACATTAGCTCGGATAGTCAGCCTACTGGTACAGCTCATTTTTTTTTTTTTTTTTTTTTTTTTTTTTTTTAATTTACACCCCAATTGGAGCACTCAAGTCACTCATGGACATGCGTTCCTTGAGGAGTTAGTTGTGGTACCACACTGTTGTTTTCTTTGTTCCCACATCAATTTCATATTCCTTGACCTGGTGGCTCTCAATCTCTCTGCTACAGCTGCATTCGGCTGTCTTCTCTCTCTGAAAGGCAGTTGGGTTATCCTCTTTTCCTTTAGGATGGTCTTCTCTTCTCGTCTCTGGATCATTTCTTCATTTATATTCAAGTTCCTCATGTCTGACATGACTTCCTGTATCCATTTGTTTTGGATCTTATTCTTCATTTGGTAGTCAAGGAGCTGTTTAATGAGTCTTGAGTCAGGCAGTCTGCTAAGGTGGCCAAAGAAAGCGACTCTCCTCTTCCTCATTGTGTCCAATATCGGCTCATTTTCCTTATAAACTATATTGTTGGGGACTATCCACCATTTTCCTTGGACTTGGCTGTTCTTAATATTCTTCTGTCTATCTTTTGAAGTTTGTCCGTGGTTGATCGAGAGTTCAAGTTGAAAAGGGTCTCACAAGCATATGTAGCCTCTGGCTTGATTACAGAGTTATAATGCCTGATTTTGGAGTTAATTGATAGGGACTTGTTCTTATATATGGGCCAGGTGATTCTTTGGGCCTGTTTCAGTTTGGTTACTCTGTTCTCAATTGCAGGCTTTTCATTCAGATTCCATGTGATTATTTCACCGAGATACTTAAATTTCTGAACTATCTTTATTTTTTCTCCATTGCTTAGTTGCAGGCTCTGAAGTTCTTGTTTAAAGCCTGGCATTATCTCTGTTTTTTCCCATGATATTTGGAGTCCAAATATACTTCTTACTATTACTTTATTATTTATTATTATTTGCACTTATTTAACCCTGTTTAAATCACAATTATACACTTGCCCTGTATTTGTTTAATCGTAACAAATTTATCTGAATACTGAACAACCGATCAAACCCAAAACATAATAAAACTGCTCTGACTGACTACAAAACCAATATTGCACGGTCGCTAACACTGTAGGCCTACAACTGAAGTAAAAACGTAGTTTATATTAACTGTTCTCAAGTAAATAAAGAATAATGCTTACTCCATTTAATAATAAAATCGTATCAATTATTTACATTAACAGTGGACATTATAAATTAAGAACTTGCTGTGTTATATACGTATATATTATGACTACATTTGTGATAATGAACAGCTAAAACAAAACAAATTAAATATAAAACTCACCTCAGAGTATTACATTCATTCAAGATCTTTCGTCTCCCTCGGAGACATCATCAGGAATTCAAAAAAACACATGAATCACATAAAACATTAAAACAATTACGGTCGCAGACCACGTCAATTATTTCCTACATCAAGAACCATTTTGCATGCGGTTATTCGGCTGAATCCTACACGAATTATTACTACACTACCTAATAGTAAACAAAAAAAATCTGGTGTGAAACACTCACACAATGTGTAAATAATTAACAATAAACAAAAAACTAACCTCAAAAACATAACCTTATTTTAATCATGAGTGAAAGACGCAAAATGAAAATCGAACTCAGTTTGACTTGAAAGAGTTTAGCGTTTAAGGGTTAGTTAAAAAGCGTTTAAGGGTAGAGGTTAGCGTGAAAGAGTTTAGCTCAGTTTGGCGTGAAAGAGTGATTTTCTCTCACTCTTCACGCTAAAAATCACTCTTTCACGCTAAACTAGGCCCTGTAGTGAAAAATGCTTTAAATAAAAGTTGTGGATCTTTTTATTTCCTATAAAGTTTATTATATACACTTTTGTCATAAAATGCATTCTACGGCCGAAATCTTAAAAAAATCGATTTTTCATATGTTTTCGTGAGAAAAAAAAGAAAATTGGTAATTTACTTAGTTTACTGCTAAACTAAGCGATATACAAAAAAATGATCGAAATAAAAGTAGTAGAATTTTACATTCTCTACAACTTTTACTATATAATGTTTTGCGCTAAAATGCATATTAAAGCTGTAATCTTAAAAAGAAAATGTTTTTACGTGAAAACAGCCTCACCCAGAATTTCAGCAAACATGGCGCCTACCCTATCTTGTAGAGAATAAAAAGTTCAGTAAATAAGGCGATTTTTAAAAAAATCGTAGGACGAGTTTTTGAGAAAATCGCAAAAAAGTGAAAAATTACACGAATAAACTACTACTTCCGGTTGATCGATTTTGATGAAAATGTTTGAGTCGGGTCCGGTAGTGGTGTGTAACTTAAGTTTCAAGTTCATACGACGTTCCGTTCTTGAGATATTCTGTTCACACACACACACGCGCACACACACACAGACCAATCGCTAAAAACATGTTTGTGTGGGTTGAGGGGGTCTGAAAACGTATAGATCCGGTGAAAACTCGATTTCGAAAAATCGACATGAAAACAATACTTTCTTTCCTACATATTGATATAGGCAAGAGAAAGTAATAATGGAAACACTAATGACTTTCTGGTGGTGGTCACATAATCAGTACAAAATGTTATGGATAACAAGAATCTAGTACCGGGTGATATTCATATAAATTGTTCATTTGTGTTGTGCTTACCAATGAAGTATGAAGTGGGGAAGGGAGGGAGGGAGGGGATAGTTGTCAACAAGCAGTACATACCCATGGCTTGTTTGCCCATAGCACACTGGTAAGTGTTTCTGGGACTCTGATTGTGATGCGGGTAAGGGATAAGTCCAGCACAGACACCGAGCAGTGTGAAAGCAGCTACTTCCATGTGGGTCGTTCTCCAATCAATTTCTGTTTCACTCACGGCTATCATGCTGTCGTTTTCTTCATTCACATCCAGGAACTCCACATAACCTAAACACACAACCACAACATCAACATCAATGTGACTACACAAGTGAAGAGCGTTCACTGTAATCACGGTGACAGTGATTTTGCGTTCACCGTTACTTTTAATACGAGGGCTATTCAGAAAGTAGGGAACGTTTTGTAAATAAACAAAAACTATGTAAAAGAAAAATTTTTTATTATATACATCTGAAAGAGTGACTAAAATACTACTTTTCTACATAGTCACCAAGCAAATTGAGGCACTTGTCATAGCGGTGGACAAGCTTCAAAATTCCTTCGTCATAGAAATCTGCCGCCTGCGACCGCAGCCACTCAGTGACACGCGCCCGGAGTTCCTCGTCGTCGTCGAAGCGCTGTGTTGCTAGCCAGTTCTTCATTCTTGGAAACAAGTGAAAATCACTCGGTGCAAGATCAGGACTATAGGGTGGATGAGGGAAAACCTCCCATTTGAATGAATCAAGGAGTTCTTTTGTGCGGTTTGCCGTGTGAGGTCGGGCATTGTCATGAAGAAACAAAATTTTTGACGACAACTTTCCTCGGCGCTTGTTTTGAACTGCTCTTCTGAGGTTGCGCAATGTTTGGCAGTACCGATCAGAGTTTATTGTTGCACCACGCTCGAGAAAGTCAATGAGCAGCACACCTTGCCTGTCCCAAAACTCCGGGCGCGTGTCACTGAGTGGCTGCGGTCACAGGCAGCGGATTTCTATGACGAAGGAATTTTGAAGCTTGTCCACCGCTATGACAAGTGCCTCAATTTGCTTGGTGACTATGTAGAAAAGTAGTATTTTAGTCACTCTTTCAGATGTATATAATAAAAAATTTTTCTTTTACATAGTTTTTGTTTATTTACAAAACGTTCCCTACTTTCTGAATAGCCCTCATAGTTACTAGTGATTTAATAATAACTGTGTACATACTTAGTATATTTTTCACTTGTTTTTAAGATATAATAATAATGATTTCAGTTGTTATTTCATGATGACAACTGAAGTTTTGATAAATTAAAAAAATCTGGTGTGAAACACTCACACAACTTTCTCTTGCAAATAATTAACAATAAACCTAACATTAGAAATAAACAAAAAACTAACCTCAATAAACATAACCTAATTTTAATCATATATGAAAGACGAAAAATGAAAATCGATCTCAGTTTGCCTTAAAAATACGGTAAATCACTCTTTCACGCTAAACTAGGCTCTGAAGTGAAAAATGCTTAAAATAAAAGTTGTAGATCTTTTAATTTTCTATAAATTCGACTATATATACTTTTGTCATAAAATGCATACTAAGGCCGAAATCTTAAAAAAATCGATTTTTCACACGTTATCGTGAGAAAAAATCAGAAAATCGCTAATTTCTGCTAAACTAAGCGTTATACAAAAAAATGTTTGAAATATTTTAAATTCTCTACGACCTAAATTGCATATTAAAGCCGTAATCTTAAAAAAACTATGTTTTTACGTGAAAACAGCCTCACCCAGAATTTCAGCAAACATGGCGCCTACCCTATCTTGTAGAGAATAAAAAATTGAGTAAAGCAGGCGATTTAAAAAAAAAACCGTAGGACCAGTTTTTGAGAAAATCACAAAAAAGTGAAAAATTACACGAATAAACTACTACTTCCGGTTGACCGATTTTGATGAAAATGTTCAAGTCGGGTCCGGTAGTGGTATGTAACTTAAGTTTCAAGTTTCAAGTTCGTAAGATGTTCCATTCTTGAGATATTCTGTTCACACACACACACACACACACGCACACAGACCAATCGCTAAAAACATGTTTTTTTGGATTCAGGGTGTCTGAAAAAGTATAGATCTGGTGAAAACTCGATTTCTTAAAATGGACATGAAAACAATACTTTCCTTCCTATATATTCATATAGGCAAGAGAAAGTAAAAAAATGGGCTACATATATAACTAAAATAAAAATTTAGCCTAAAACTGATTAACACAAGGTATCCTAAATTAATAATAAAAAGAAAATTTTGTACAAAAAAGAGAAAGTACAAGAAACAGTTTACAACTGAAAAAATTAACAATGCATAATATAAATAAAATACAGGTCATTTGTTTTAGTGGGGGAAGCACCTCCTAGTTGTAACAGTAGTATACAGTTAGAAAGAGAGGGAATGATCATTAAGTGAGAAGGAGACAACACTTGCCCCCTGATAGTTGAAACTATCCCTACTCTACCTACTCACCCTCCCCTAGGTACTACAGCTAGGTAGAACGCGGCGTGCAATAAAAATAACACTCTAATGTAATTATCTTATCGCCATCAGAGATGTAAAGGAACTACCCTCGTTTTGTTTATTCTAGTAGATGAGAAATATAACAAGGGGAAGAAACTGAGAAAGGGAGAGAGAAAGAAGGAGAGAGAGAAGAGTGCGTAAAAATTGAAGTAAAAGAGAATGGACGTGCCGGTTATCAAAAGAGAGCACTAAGCCCAGTGAACAGACCAAAATATTTTACGTGGCTATTATAGGGGCCTTGAAGAAGAGTAAGCATATTATGTCGTTTGGTCAATTAACTGTGAACAGTGAATGAGTGAGTGAATTTGTTCACCTTTCTAAGGTAAAGCAATTGTTCTGTCTTAAAAATGACAGTGAACAGTGAATGAGTAAGTAAGTGATTGGGGGAACGAGAGGTCTGTTACTCTTCTATCTGTAGAATTACGGTCGTCGTGTCGTCCTGCCTTAAACAGTGAACAAAGAATGGGTAAGTGAGATCTTTGTAACAGTGACTCTTCTTCTTCTTCAGGTGCCATCTCCGCTTCGAAGGTTGGCAATCATCAGAGCGATTTTTGGCTTTGATGTCACAGCCCTAAACAATTCGTTGTTGCTGCAACCAAACCAATCTCTTAGGTTTTTCAGCCAGGATTTTCGTCTTCTTCCCAAGGATCTCTTTCCTTGGATTTTCCCCTGGACAATCACTTGTAATATTTTATATTTTTCTTCCCTCATGACATGCCCCATATACAATAATTTTCTTTTCTTCACTGTTAATAGTACTTCTCTTTCTTTATGCATAAGTCTCAACACCTCCACATTCGTCATCTTTTCCACCCATGAAATCCTCAGAATTCGCCGGTACAGCCACATTTCAAATGCATCCAGTCTCCTTTCATCAATCCTCTTCATTGTCCAAGCCTCCATCCCATAGTATAGTACAGATAGGACATAGCATCTTAGGAGACGTGTTTTTAATTCAAGGCTTAAATCTCGGCAGCAGAACAGTTTCTTCATCTTTACAAATGTTTTTCTGGCCTGTTCTATTCTGATGCGAATTTCTTGAGAGCTGTCATTGTTTTCATTAACAGTTGTGCCTAGGTACTTGTAAGCATGGACTCTTTCAATGCATTGGTTCCCTACATATATCCTACCAACGTTCTGATATGCTTTAGCTATTAACATATACTTTGTTTTATTAATATTCAGTGAAAGACCGTACTCTTCACTAACTGTGGCCACTCTGTTTATTAGCATCTGAAGGTCTTCATGTGTTCCATCTATAAGAACTGTATCATCAGCATATCTCAAATTATTTATCGTCATGCCATTGACTTTAATGCTTGTGTCCAGCTCATTAAGTGCCTTATTTACTATATCTTCCGAGTATATATTAAATAGGATAGGTGAAAGTATGCACCCCTGTCTAACACCTCTCTGTATTTCTATTTCCTCGGATGTCACGTCTTCTATCCGCACTGCCGCTTTTTGGCCATAGTATAGGTTCGATATTATTCTTATGTCTCTGAGATCTAGTCACATTTCAAATGTGACTAGGGAACGATTACTCGCCTATCTGAACAACTGTGGTCACCGTGAACTGTAAGTAACCGTGACACGTTCTTTTGTCTCTTCTCTACACTACAAATGTCACAGTTTTTGAAAACCTGGAAATCATCAGCACTTTGCTGCTTACTCAGTGATTTTTACTTTCTCTCGCCTATATGAATATATAGGAAGGAAAGTATTGTTTTCATGTCGATTTTTAGAAATCGAGTTTTCACCGGATCTATACGTTTTCAGACCCCCTGAACCCAAAAAACATGTTTTTAGCGATTGGTCTGTGTGTGTGTATACAAAATATCTCAAGAACGGAACACCATACAAACTTGAAACTTAAGTTACATACCACTACCGGACCCGACACGAACATTTTCATCAAAATCAATCAACCGAAAGTAGTAGTTTATTAGTATAATTTTTTACTTTTTTGCGATTTTCTCAAAAACTGGTCCTACGATTTTTTTTAAAAATCGCCTGCTTTACTAAATTTTTTATGCTCTACAAGATAGAGTAGGCGCCATCTTGGCTGAAATTCTTGGTAAGGGTGTTTTCACATAAAAACATTGTTTTCTTAAAATTACGGCTTTAATATGCATTTCAGTGCAAAAATATATATAATAAAAGTTGTAGACAATTTAAAATCCTACAACTTTTATTTCAAACATTTTTTTTGTATAACGCTTAGTTCAGGGGTAATTAGCAATTTTCTGTTTTTTGTCACGAAAACGTGTGAAAAATTGATTTTTTTTAATATTTCGGCTTTAGTACACATTTTACGACAAAAGTGTATATAATAAAATTTATAGAAAATTAAGAGATCTACAACTTTTATTAAAAGAATTTTTCTCTACAGAGCCTAGTTTAGCGTGAAAGTGTGATTTTCCGTATTTTTAAGGCGAACTGAGATCGATTTTCATTTTGCGTCGTTCATACATGATTAAAATTAGGTTATGATTATTGAGGTTAGTTTTTTTGTGTATTTCTATTGTTTTATTACTAATGTTAGGTTTATTGTTAATTATTTGCATTGGCAAGAGAACGTTGTGTGAGTGTTTCACACCAGATTTTTAGGCATGTACAACAAAATGTCCGAAGAGTTTAGGGATATCGTTGAACATGAACAATCTGGATATAAAAGTTAATGATTACACATGGATTACTAGTCATTCACAAACGATAATATTCTAACAAATATTGGTAGTCGTCAGGTTAGGTTAGGGCGTTCAGAATTCTCTGATCACGGGTACCAAGTAATAGAAATTCAGCATTTAGAATCCCTGAATTAAAAAGTCAATAAAGAAATTAGGCAAGAGGACAAGGGTAATATAAATTGTATATTGCACAGTTTATCCAAAGAAGATTGGAACACTGTTATTAATGCTTCCGAAATTAATCAAAAATACCATTATTTTATTGTAACTTTAAATTTCCACTATAATAGTAGTTGGCCAGTAAAAAGGGTAGTGAAATAGACCAGTGGATTACAGGGGATATTTTAAAACTGAAATCATTTAAAAACTCTAAGTTCAAAATCAGATAAAAATGCATTTAATGGGCAAACGTACAAACAAATGTATTTCACGTCTTATAACCGACACATACTACTCGTATATTCCTCCCGGAGTCTCCTGGACACAAAAATGAAATATTTACTGATAATTGAATTTGTTTCAATGTTGCGTATTTAACTTTATGCAAACTCGCACATTTTATTCGTACCTTTCATGTGTATGTACAAGTTTAATCTGTGTTGTTTAGGGCAACAGCCGAAAGGCTGGTTTTAAACTCTAGAGCAGTGGTGTCAAACTCAATTTTGCAGAGGGCCATATACGTATTAAATTTAGAATGTTTAGGCGGGCCAGATTCAAATAACAAAAAATGTACTGAATTATTATAACATTTAATTTATTTAATTGTATAGTATATAATATACGGTTGTTAAAATCATATCAAAGTTATAAAAGATGGTAATTATTTTGAGCTCGAGGATCCAGATACCTGACTTCTCTTGTTTTCGACAAGCTCATTGATGTCAGGTAGAGATGGCGTTACTGTCTATCTCTCTCGCTTGTCTGGGCACACGCTGCCCTTAAAATTACTTATAAATGTAGTGTGCGCATTTTAAAACTTCTGTAGAGGAATCGAGTGAAGTCTTAAAGTTCCAAAAAAACATGATTCTTCTTTCTGTGACACATTGCAATCGCGGGCCGTATCTTTGACATGACTGCTCTAGAGGTTTTACTAAGTAAAACAAGGAGTGAGGTGGTTTACCATTGCCTTCCTCACTGAGTGGAAAAGTATGCTTATCAGCATGCCGGGCCCTCTGAAAAGCACATATTTTCCACTCTGTAAATGACAACTTCACTTCATTCACCACAGGGTCTGGCTGTATAGTGAAATTCATTACTTTCAGAGAAGATAACTCTGACTAGTGTCTTTTGCACCTGTACCTCTTCTGTTCTTAAACGATTCAGTCATTTAATTGGCTGACCATGTGACAAGGAACAGAACTATTTATTTTAGCCCTGCAATGAACAGATTGAGTGTAAATAATTTGACATTCCACCTGTCTGTTTTGGGTAGAAGTTTAATCTAAAGACAATGTAAAAACTTGACATAAAAATGATCACCTAATGATTCTTGGAGAAACCAACAACATTTAGTTGAAACAATTCAAAGACATTCCTTAGATATTAAAAACAATCCAAAATAAATGCGACAAGTAAACAAAGTAAAAAAATATGGTGTGAAACACTCACACAACTTTCTCTTGCCAATGCAAATAATTAATAATAAACCTAACATTATTAATAAAATATTAGAAATAAACAAAAACTAACCTCAAAAACATAACCTTATTTTAATCATGAGTGAAAGACGCAAAATGAAAATCAAACTCAATTTGGCTTAAAAAAAATGGAAAATCACACTTTCACACTAAACTAGGCTCTGTAGAGAAAAATGCTTCAAATAAAAGTTGTAGGTCTTTTAATTTCCTATAAATTTTATTTTATACACTTTTGTCGTAAAATGCATTCTAAGGCCGAAATCTTTAAAAAATAGATTTTTCACACGTTTTCGTGAGAAAAAAACAGAAAATCGCAAATTACCGCTAAACTAAGCGTTATACAAAAAAATGTTTGAAATAAAAGTTGTAGAATTTTACATTCTCTACAATTTTTATTATATAACGTTTTGCGCTAAAATGCATATTAAAGCCGCAATCTTAAAAAGAAAATGTTTTTACGTAAAAACAGCCTCACGCAGAATTTCAGCAAACATGGCGCCTACCCTATCTTGTAGAGCATTAAAAAATGAGTAAACCAGGCGATTTTAAAAAAAATCGTAGGACCAGTTTTTGAGAAAATTGCAAAAAAGTGAAAAATTATACGAATAAACTACTACTTCCGGTTGACCGATTTTGATGAAAATGTTCGTGTCGGGTCCGTTAGTGGTATGTAACTTAAGTTTCAAGTTCGTACGATGTTCCGTTCTTGAGATATTCTGTTCACACACACACACACACACACACACAGACAGACAGACACACGGACACACACACAGACCAATCGCTAAAAACATGTTTGTGTGGGTTCAGGGGGTCTGAAAACGTATAGATCCGGTGAAAACTTGATTTCTTTAAAATCGACAAGAAAACAATACTATCCTTCCTATATATTCATATAGGCAAGAGAAAGTAAAAAACAATTGAAAGGCTAAATCATTGTAACTAGTGTACTACATAGCTACTATAAATGGGTCACTTTTCTTTCTTTTACTACATCAAGGAAGGAGCCTACAAAAGGGTGTATACAACATGTCAACATAAACTGACCGGTCTAAATGTTAACAGATTGGATCAGAGTAAAATGTACAAACGTTTAAAATAAAATGGTAGTTGATAAAGAAGACACAGCTTACAGAAAATTAAGGGAAAAGTTTGGAGAATGAAGGGTAAAAGTTATTAATTAACATTTTCAAATGGCCAAGAGAGGGCAGAAAGGTGGAAGGAATACGTAGACCAACTCTACAAGGAAAAAGAATTAGATCATGATGCGATGAAACAAGAAACTCATGTCAAACAAGATCAAACAGTTACCGCCAAATACTAATTTTTTTTTTATAACAAACGTCTTGCAAACTAGAAATATCACAGAAAAATAAATAAAATTTACATAAAAAAAGTTGTATTTATGATGAATTTACAAAATTTACGATGATCGACCGGTTATGTATAAACAAAATAAATATTAATGGGAATCCTATCGACATTGTAGAAAGTTTTAAATATCTTGGAGAAACATCACATATAATCTTAATGAAAAGGCAGCATGGAATGAGAGAATTTCTAAACTTTCTAAAAGACAGCAAATTACTAAAAACACTTACAACAAAAAATGTCTTTCCATTCACACAAAACTTAAACACGTTAAAGCAGTTCTAAGATCACAAGCAATGTACGGCAGTGAAACCCTCTTCAGTATTGATGGAAACGGAATAAAAGAAACAATAAGAAAAATAGAAAGAAGGATTCTTAGAACCTGCATAAACAAAAAATACATAGTTGACAACCAGCACAGACTTTTACCGAGAGAACAAATTTACAAAGAAATAGAACCAATCACTGATGCAATGCGCAAAAAGAGACTTTCTTTCTTTTTGCATATCCTCAGAACTCCAGAAAACCGATTATTAAGAAAAATTGTAGAAAAATTCATGTGTACAAAAACAGAAGGAGCTACAATTCCTTGGCTTGAAGAAATCATAAAAGACAGAACAGAATTAAATCTAACAAATGCTGATGTCAAAGATCGCACACCGGTTTACAAAGAAACAATTAAAGACAAAAACAAAATTTTATCAGTAAGAACAATTAAATGAAAATAACAGGTTTGTTCAGACGAATTGAGAAAAGCAAGATCGGACACAATGAAAAAGTATTGGAAGGAAAGAAATGAAAAGGAAATAAACTGTCAAAGAAAAAGAACTAACCAAAGAGACTAAAGTGATCCTTTGTGGTCATAAAAAAAAAGTTGTATTAAAAACTTATAGGATAAACTTAGATCTAATATCACAGTCGGAATAAATAACATTAACAAAAACTTATCAAACTAGTATCACAGCCAACAAAATATAATTTACATGAAAAGGTAATAAATATGACGGACCTGAAGGATAAACCATTTTTGCAAAACATGACAATGATCGTCAGTTTGTATCTCAGGAATTTTGACTGTTTCCTTAACAATACGAGTTTGAATGTCTTACTTCTAGTCCAAAATTTCCACAGCCTAATAGACAACCAGAGCAGAGTGTCAATAAAAAGGTAAAATAAATAAATAAAATTGCTTACAGTTCCTTGTTAGCACATTTTTCAAGTGGTAATGCAAAATATCTTTTTACCGAATTAAAATGTCCACAATCACAGCGCAAGAAACTGAACCGATTACTGTTTCAGTAAAATTGTTTGAACAAAAACCTACTTTTGCAGGTAAACAATACATGAATAAATAACCGAAAGCTTTAAAAAGTTCTAAAATCTAAATTAAATTCTCGACTGATAAACATTTTACAGTGCACAAGAAATCCTTTCTAAATATCTTTTCGGTTGACAATAAATGAATGTCTACATTGCGTATTATTTGATGACATGCTCATTCAAGTAAACGGTGATAAAAAATGAATCGGTCAGTAAATAAGTTTAACATAGTGTTAATATTTAAGCGCTTCAGTTTCATATAGACATCTCCAAAACTCTAATTTCAGAGACTCCTGGATGCAGTTAAAAACAATTGAAAACTTTTGCTGACATTATGTTGGACTGATATTGTTGTTAAACATTTGCATAATTTAGTCCTAAAACCATTCGGTTAATAAGCCATTAGAGGAGAAGAGAGTGTAAACCACCACACTCTTTTGTAGACAGGTGGGAGGAGGGGAGGAGCTGCCTCTCCATAATTAAGTAACAATCTACAGCCAAATTTTATAACCCATCTGGATTTATGGCATACAACTTTGGGACTGCACCAGAGAAACTCAAATCAGGATTATGTAGAGAGCTCCTCGGTAAAGATACTGAAGTCACGAGATTGCCTTTTACGTATGGATGGGTTGTCAGGAAGGGAAGTGTAAATATGACAGTGCTGCCAACCTAAACAGTGAGACACTACTCGTACATTTCACTATCGTCCAGTTTCTACGTACATTTTGTAAGCTGTGGTTTAATCCGAGAAAATTATCTTCATAAGCCTTATAAGAAATAAATCTGACCTGTAATACTGCCTATAGCTTAATAACATGACTAGAAAAATGATTAATTTACTGTAATTACCAGCTCTACCTTTTTCCATTGGAACAAATTTTCTACGAATGAATCGTTATGTTTACTAATCGCTGTCACCGGCGTGGCATCTTCACTATCAGTCTCACTAGTATCTACCTAACCGTTTCCTTTTTTTACCAGCTGTGTCAACAAAACTGTTGAAGAATAGCATCTTCACGTCTTTAATTTCCTTCTTTATTTTTCATACTGTGGGAAGAGAAACATCACAGTAGTTAGCCACTTACTCAAGGCTCTTGTTAAGAGGCAGTGGAACGCATTTTTGTTTAGTTTCAACTTCACAGCATTTTATTACACTGCGTATTGCACTTAGTTCAGCACTGTGAATAGTCGTCTGCCCACATTTTTTACAAACTAAAATTTCTGTTTACGGTAACAAACAGTTATTTTTGTATCGTTAACATAGAAAAGGTTCCACGATATGCTCTGGGTATAGTATAAGTTTTTATGTTTGTTGTAGTGAAATTAAAGCAGTAGTCGGGCATGCGCACTGATGCTTTTCCCCCTTTACCCCTCGTTGCAAACAAGGGACTATATGTTAGAAATAGTGATCCGCACAGAGATGTTAACATGTTGAAGCTTGTTAAGCTACATGATCGATCACATCAACTGTGAAAATGTTGGACCAGACCAACAATGGAGAAAGATGTGTTAACCCTTTCTTACCCAGTGTGGCTGGCATAGAAGTCACATTGGAGTGAAATAACAGACATAAAAACTTTAATTGTTAGCAACTACTTTTGATTAAAGAGCGCTGGATGTGAAGTGTAATAATTTTCTGTACCCTAGCCAGGAATCGAACCTGAGACCTCCGCTTTGCAGTGTAAGATGCTGACCACTACGCCACGGACGCGACCATTAGTTTCTTTTTAAAGTTAGTTTTAGTCTTAAATATTCGTGTTCATTTACTAAAATAAAGTAGCATTTCTAAAATACAGTAGCAAATATGTTGAATGTACATACAAGTATATTTTTTAGGCTGTAAATACTGATTTTGTCCATTTTACCAATATTTTTGAATTGTAACCTTTTTTAAGTCTTAAATAATGCTTTGCTACAAATCTAAGCAAGAGAATTTTGTTTAGGAAGCCTGCATATGATTTTTACTTATTCATATTGTTGGGAACTTTGATACCATCAAGCCCAATGTGACATATGAGTCACACTTTTTTGTCACGCCATCAAAAAAAGGCAAGGCTGAAGGTCTAAAAGTGATTTTATTTCACTTAAATGTCAGTAAAGTGTATAAAACAATGTACACAATATTTGTTTGGGCATAGTTAAAAAATTCGGGATTGAAAGGGTTAAAGCAGCACGCAATGTGATCGGTACAGTAGTGAATTAAGTTATACAAAAATGATGGACTAAATTGTTTAAGATATTATCAACGACAAATTAACGCCAAGTATTTCAGACCGGTTTTCAATTGTCTCAAGTAATTATTAAATCGCTGCATTTTCCTGCCCTGATCAGTAGGCACCCGTTTGGTTTTATAGGGGAACCGTGAACAGTGCGGTAACATCACCAGAGAGACTTGTCATCTGAAAAATTATGTCAACTGATGATGAAAATATGTTGAAAATTACCATCGTTGAGCAAATCTTGAAACTTGCGGACACCTTGTTTCAACTCGTCAATATGTCGTTGTTTAACCAAAGGCTCACCTTTCTCGACGATTATGTACGGCCTGAAACAATTCATGGTTACAGTTAGAAATCATGTTGTGCATTTGCCACCAATAAGGTGACTGCCACAAATGTCACAATCGACATAATACCCTACAGTCCAGCCTCTCTTAGTTTGCTCCTAATCTAAACAAATAATGACCAAGTCACTGAGCATGCGCATTATATCAAAATGTGTACACGCTCATTAAAAAGTAACTACTAAATACTTTCAAAAGTATTTTTATAAATGAAATTATTAGGCCTACATCATATCATGACTGATGTTTGAAGAACATACTTTAAGTGCTTATAATTTAAAAAATCTGGTGTGAAACACTCACACAACTTTCTCTTGCCTATGCAAATAATTAACAATAATCCTAACATTAGTAATAAAACATTAGAAATAAACAAAAAACTAACGGTCAATAAACATAACCAAATTTTAATCATGAGTGAAAGATCCAAAATGAAAATCGACCTCAGTTTGACTTAAAAATACGAAAAATCACTCTTTCTCACTAAACTAGGCTCCGTAGAGAAAAATGCTCTGAATAAAAGATGTAGATCTTTTAAATTTCTATAAATTTAATTATATACACTTTTGTCGTAAAATGCATACTAAGGCCGAAATCTTAAAAAAATCAATTTTTCACACGTTTTCGTGAGAAAAAAACAGAAAATCGCAAATTACCGCTAAACTAAGCGTTATACAAAAAATTGTTTGAAATAAAAGTTGTAGGATTTTAAATTCTCTACAATTTTTATTATATAAATTATTGCGCTAAAATGCATATTAAAGCCGTAATCTTAAAAAAACAATGTTTTTACGAGAAAACACCCTCACCAAGAATTTCAGCAAACATGGCGCCTACCCTATCTTGTAGAGAATAAAATATTGAGTAAACCAGGCGATTTTAAAAAAAATCGTAGGACCAGTTTTTGAGAAAATCGCAAAAAGTGAAAAATTATACGAATAAACTACTACTTCCGGTTGACCGATTTTGATGAAAATGTTCGTGTCGGGTCCGGTAGTGGTATGTAACTTAAGTTTTAAGTTTCAAGTTCGTACGATGTTCCGTTCTTGAGATATTTTGTATACACACAGACCAATCGCTAAAAACATGTTTTTTGGGTTCAGGGGGGTCTGAAAATGTGTAGATCCGGTGAAAACTCGATTTCGAAAAATCGACATGAAAACAATACTTTCCTTCCTATATATTCATATAGGCAAGAGAAAGTAAAAATAGTTAACTTAATAGGAATACGACATCCGTAAAGTCACATACTCTAGCGTGCACCCTGTAGTAGGTGGCTTTTGTTTGTTGACAGTAGGAGCAAACTAAGAACAGCTCAACTGTAGTTAATCTACTATAAGAGTACTCCGCGTGAGGCAAGCGCCTGTTGTTTGTTGTAAACAAAAGTTTTACACTACAGTTCAGCCGTTCTAAGTTTGCTCCTAATGTAAACAAATAATGACGTCACTATATAAATAATGACGTGCGCATTATATCTAAATGTGCACACGCTGATTAAAAAGTAACAACTAAATAATTTCAAAAGTATTTAAATACAAAATACTTTTAAAAGTATTTTTATAAATGAAATTGTTAGGCCTACATCATATCACGAGTGATTTTTTTAGTATTTTAAGTAGTTATAATTTAAAAAATAGTTAACTTAATAGGAATACGACATCCATAAAGTGGTGGACTCTAGCGTGCACCCTGTAGTAGCTGGTTTTGGTTTGTTGACAGTAGGACCAAACTTAGAGCGGCTGAACTATAGTTACCGCGTATCTATATCTTCGCCTGACAATTTATCTTGCACTACGTTCCATCATTAAAATCATCATTATCTACATCCAGCTAAAATAAACATTATCCTTTAAGCTTTTTCAATTATACCTTAAGCTTTTATTCTATTATACCTTAAGCTTTTATTCTATTATACTTTAAGCTTTTTCAATTATACCTTAAGCTTTTATTCTATTATACCTTAAGCTTTTATTCTATTATACTTTAAGCTTTTTCAATTATACCTTAAGCTTTTATTCTATTATACTTTAAGCTTTTTCAATTATACCTTAAGCTTTTATTCTATTATACCTTAAGCTTTTATTCTATTATACTTTAAGCTTTTTCAATTATACCTTAAGCTTTTATTCTATTATACTTTAAGCTTTTTCAATTATACCTTAAGCTTTTATTCTATTATACTTTAAGCTTTTTCAATTATACCTTAAGCTTTTATTCTATTATACTTTAAGCTTTTTCAATTATACCTTAAGCTTTTATTCTATTATACTTTAAGCTTTTTCAATTATACCTTAAGCTTTTATTCTATTATACCTTAAGCTTTTATTCTATTATACTTTAAGCTTTTTCAATTATACCTTAAGCTTTTATTCTATTATACTTTAAGCTTTTTCAATTATACCTTAAGCTTTTATTCTATTATACTTTAAGCTTTTTCAATTATACCTTAAGCTTTTATTCTATTATACTTTAAGCTTTTTCAATTATACCTTAAGCTTTTATTCTATTATACTTTAAGCTTTTTCAATTATACCTTAAGCTTTTATTCTATTATACCTTAAGCTTTTATTCTATTATACTTTAAGCTTTTTCAATTATACCTTAAGCTTTTATTCTATTATACTTTAAGCTTTTTCAATTATACCTTAAGCTTTTATTCTATTATACTTTAAGCTTTTTCAATTACTTGTACTTATTATAGTTTCATAAAGAGACTCCTTGATTAATTATTTTTAACCGTTACATATTTTAACAAAACAATTTTTGTCTCCTTTTTATTGTTTACCGCTTTTATGTTTCAAAAACTCTAACACATTCACTATCATGCATGTTGACAAATCACAGCTTACAAAACTTTTCAACTTCAGTCAACGAAGAAAATCGAAACGAACCGATGAGTTAAACACGGGCAAGTGCAAACAGTTGTATTAAACTAGTTACAGACATTAATTATTTTAATGATACAAAATAAACAATCTGAATGATAAACAATGAATCACTGGCATCGTTTACTCTCCTGTTATAATTCAAGCGCATTAGTCTTATGTTACTTGTGACCAAAAATAAAACTGTCTATAATAAAAACCAACAAATCATAAATAATAATGTAATAATAGTAAATAATTTAACGGAAAATAACAATGTAAGAGTAACAATAGTAAAAGTTTTAGTTATTAATGGTAAACTAACGTTCAATTTGTAAAACATTTTCTAACAAATGAATTGAACATGTTTTTATTATATTAAGCTTAGAGTGAATAATCAGTGTTGTATGGAATTGTTGTTTTTGATCATGCTGCGCGTATTTTTAATTAATGCGCATGCTCACTTGCATTGCTGGTTGCCTACGTCGGAGTACTCTTAGAGTAGACAGACTCTAGTTGACTCACTAGCACAACATAACATATGCGAGGCATGTCTATTTTTACTTTCTCTTGCCTATATGAATATATAGGAAGGAAAGTATTGTTTTCATGTCCATTTTAACAAATACACTCTTCACCGGATCTATACGTAAACAGACCCCCTGAACCCAAAAAAACATGTTTTTAGCGATTGGTCTGTGTGTCTGTGTATACAAAATACCTCAAGAATGGAATATCGTACAAACTTGAAACTTAAAAATTAAGTTACATGCCACTACCGGACCCGACACGAACATTTTCATCAAAATCGGTCAATCGGAAGTAGTAGTTTATTTGTGTAATTTTTCACTTTTTTGCGATTTTCTCAAAAACTGGTCCTACGATTTTTTTTAAATCGCCTGGTTTACTCATTTTTTTTATGCTCTACAAGATAGGGTAGGCGTCATGTTTGCTGAAATTCTCGGTGAGGCTGTTTTCACGTAAATAAATAGTTTTTTTAAGATTACGGCTTCATTATAAATTTTAGCGCAAAAACTTATAGAATAAAAGTTGTAGAGAATTTAAAAACCTACAACTCTTATTTCAAACATTTTTTTGTATAACGCTTAGTTTAGCGGTAATTAGCGATTTTCTGTTTTTTTTTCTCACGAAAACGTGTGAAAAATCAATTTTTTTTAAGATTTCGTACTTAGTATGCATTTTATGACAAAAGTGTATATAATCAAATTTATAAGAAATTAAAAAATCTACAACTTTTATTTAAAGCATTTTTCTCTACAGAGCCTAGTTTAGCGTGAAAGAGTGATTTTCCGTATCTTTAAGCCAAACTGAGGTAGATTATCATTTTGCGTCTTTCACTCATGATTAAAATAAGGTTATGTTTATTGAGGTTAGTTTTTTGTTTATTTGTAATGTTTTATTACTAATGTTAGGTTATATTTTTAATTATTTGCATTGGCAAGAGAAAGTTGTGCGAGGGTTTCACACCAGATTTTTCAAGACAGTTTCCACCAATGTTCAGATACTTTTCATAGGGAGTGAACATTTTACTGAAACCTTCCTGCCACGGATGATTTTTGCTTCCACTCCATTGACCACAGTTTTGGCGAACCCAAGTTCAGTCATCAGTCATGATTTGGTTCCAAAATTCGTCTCGCTCATCACTGATCAAATGTTTGAGTCGCTTGGTTCGGTGGACATCGGGAACACAACCTGTGATAACCTAAGTGAAAGTGCTTCATGTGTAATCATGTGAAAGTGCTTACTTTGAGAACAGTCTGTTCTCATGAGTTTCAAGTGATCATTCACAACAGAAGGCTGCTGCCACCTCTGGACCTCTGTCCATCCTTTATTGAAGTGTGTACCAAACAAACTTTCGCACCATTCCATCACTCATAGTAAATCTCTATCAACTGACACTGAATTTCGGCTAGCTTAAAAATCTGATAACAGAAACAGTCTGACGATCACCACATTTATAAACCATTTTAAACACACGACAAATCAATCTCTATTTTATATAATGAATTAATATAACAATTTCACTAACCTTCTTTTTAAACTGCGTCACTTTTATTTTTGTTTTTACTTACACGTGTTTCGGTGGATCCACCATCATCAGAGTAAATAACATACGAGGGAGTACCCAAAAGAAACCGGAATTATTTTTTAAAACTATTTATTTTTAATTTTTTTACAAAAGAACCTTATCCCCTTCAAAATACTCTCCATTACAACTAATACATTTGTCCCACCGGTGCTTCCACTGTTCAAAACATTTTTTGTACTCCTCTTCAGTGATGGCTGCCAGCTCATCCGTCGTTTTTTTCTTGACATCATCAACGTTGTTAAATCGGAGACCTTTCATGCCCCTTTTCATGCGTGGGAACAAGAAAAAATCACACGGAGCCAGATCGGGTGAGTACGCGTGTGGTAGCAAAACCATGCCGTTTTTCGCCAAAAACTGGGTAACCGAGATTGCCGTGTGTGCAGGCCCGTTGTCGTGGTGGAAAAACCAGTCCCCTGTCTGCCACAAATTAGGTCTTTTACGACGAATGCTGTTTCGTAGTCTTCTTAACACTTCAAGATAAAAAGCTTGATTTACCGTCTGGCCTGGTGGAACGAACTCTGAATGGACAATTCCCCTCACATCAAAAAAATAAATCAGCATTGTTTTGATGTTCGATCTGACTTGACGACTTTTTTTTGGTCGAGGTGATAATGAAGTCTTCCATTGACTGGATTGTTGTTTGGTTTCTGGGTCGTACCCATAGCACCAAGACTCGTCACCCGTAATGATCTTTGACATGAAATCTGGATCACTTTCAAGCTGTTGTTTCAAATCACTACACGTTTCCAATTCGACGTTCCTTTTGAGTGTCTGTCAGAACCCGAGGCACAAACTTGGCAGCGACTCTTTTCATTGTCAAGTCTTCTGTTAAAATGCGTTGGACTGAGCTCCAAGATCACTAACCTGTGATATTTGGTCAATGGTCTGTCGTCGGTCTGTTCGTACAATTTCTTTCACTTTCACAACATTTTCGTCTGTTCGGGAAGTCGACGGTCGTCCAGAACGAGGTTTGTTCTCAATCGACATGTCGCCATTTTTAAAGCGCAAAAACCACTCGTACACTTGGGTTTTTCCAATAGCGTCGTCTTTGTAAGCTGTGTTCAACATTACAACTGTTTCCGCAGCGTTTTTACCGAGCAAGAAGCAAAATTTCACAGCCGCATGTTGTTTATTAAAACTTGCCATCATGAAAAACGATACGAGCACAAAACAGCACTAGCGAGAACAATCACTGCACGAGAACAGAACAAGCTAGATCAACGAACAAAATGGCATTGAACTGGCAATGAGTAGCGCTACAAGCAGCCTAGTGGCGGGAATTTGTACTACACAAGCTCCGCCCACAGCAGAGCTATTCCGGATACTTTTGGGTACCCCCTCGTATAATTGAAAATAAACATTTTTTTTCCAATTTTATACAAATGACTGAAGTTGTATCATCTTCTATAGATTTTAAATAAGTGAGATAAACAATTTTTTTAGTTTCAATTATGTTATTTACTCTGATGATGGTGGATCCACCGAAACACGTGTAAGTAAAAACAAAAATAAAAGTGACGCAGTTTAAAAAGAAGGTTAGTGAAATTGTTATATTAATTCATTATATAAAATAGAAATAATTTCAAACTGCAAGATGCATTATAAGACAAATCAATCACTATTGTTTACAGCTGCCCATAACAGACAGGTGGAGTGTCAAATTATTTACACTCGATCTGTTAGTTGCAGGGCTAAAATAAATAGTTCTGTTTCTTATCACACGGTCAGCCAATTAAATGACTGAATCATTTCACAATAGAAGAGGTACAGGTGTAAAAGATACTAATCAGAGTTATCTCCTCTGAAAGTAATGAATTTCATTATACAGCCGGACCCTGTGGTGAATGAAGTGAAGGTGTCATTTGCGGAGTGGAAAATATGTGCTTTTCAGAGGGCCCAGCATGCTGATAAGCGTACTTTTCCACTCAGTGAGTTGTGACAATGGTAAACCACCTCACTCCTCGTTTGATTTAGTAAAACCTCTACAGGTTCAAACCAGCCTACAGGCTGATGACAAAAAAAAATTGTTTAGAGACGAGGCAATGAACCAGCACAAAGCGGTACTTACATCACACAATTTTATCCAATGTAGTTTTAGTTTTATTTTTTTACAGTATCGATGATATAAAAGGTTATTTTTATGTTACATGTATTACCACCTATAATGAGAATGATCTATGCTGGCTGAGAGTAGGTGACCAACCAGGATGTACGAGCGAGAGAAATCATGGCGACAGTGTTTTCGGAGAGAAGGGGTTCTGCTCGTTGATTTTTTGGAAAGAGGTGAAAACAATCAATGTTGCAAGGTATTGAGAGACTACCCGTAAAAATCAAATGTCGTGGGATGCTGATGACAGGAGTCCGTCTCGTTCTTGACAATGGACATCTGCACACTGCTCATGCGACACAACAGTTGCTAATTGTCGCCACTGGCTTGTAGTAGCGCAGTCGTAGAGCTCATAGGACCGGCTGCGCATCCGGCGGAGTAGTTCAAAATAAAAACCAGATACTCATAGCGAGGGGGGCAGGGAGGTCATCTTTACCGCTGCCTAAATGATTAGGAGCAGCCGCCGACACAGCGAACACCTTTTACCGCTGCCTCCAAAGAGGAGCAGTCGCCGGTGAAGCAAATCGGGGTCGTCTGTATCGCTGCCTAATCAAATAGGAGCAAGTCGCCAACACAGTGAACACCTTTTACCATTGCCTTTGAAGAGGAGCAGTCGCCGGTGAAGCAAATCGGGGTCGTCTGTATCGCTGCCTAATCAAATAGGAGCGAGTCGCCGACGCAGCGAACACCTTTCACCGCTGCCTCCGAAGAGGAGCAGTCGCCGGTGAAGCAAATCAGGGTCGTCTGTATCGCTGCCTAATCAAATAGGAGCGAGTCGCCGACGCAGCGAACACCTTTTACCGCTGCCTCCGAAGAGGAGCAGTCGCCGGTGAAGCAAATCGGGGTCGTCTGTATCGCTGCCTAATCAAATAGGAGCGAGTCGCCGACGCAGCGAACACCTTTCACCGCTGCCTCCGAAGAGGAGCAGTCGCCGGTGAAGCGGGGGTAGGGAAGGGAGGTGTAGATGACGGAAAAGAACTGACTCAAGGTTGAGCTGTCAATTCCCCGTATCGATCCTCAATCACACAGAACTCGATACTGTCTAGTCACCTTCAACTATCGCATTAGCCGGTGGGTAGATACCATCGTGCCACTTGGTACATGCGCTGCGAGAAGTGTGACCGCTGTGCTATCTATCGGTGGCAGCAGCAACCCCATCACAGCGCCCCCAGCAAAGGGCAAAATATGAACTACGGACCGGCGTAAAAGCAGTACAGTATCATAATTCCATTCGGTAGGAACATACCTCTGACAGCCCCCCTCCCCAGTGACTTTCACCAAACCACTAAATTGAAGGAGGAACACCTCGGTGTAAAACACTTTTCAGACAACAACGAGTTGAAAATCGAAACAAAGAACTTGTTAAAAACGGTGGCGGGAGACTTCTATGACGCACGAATCAAAAACTCGTCCCACAGATAACAAAACGTGTGCAACTAAATGGACCAACACAATTCATGTAACTTTTATTAAAATAATTATTTTAAATTTTTTGTACTTTTAAAATATCTTGTAACCTTACTTTCCAGATAACCCTTGTGATTAAAATGTAGTTCAGCGATGCATTAAATCAAGTAGATCAAAAAGTAGATAAATTGAAAATTTATCTGACATAAAGTTACCCTCCTTGTTAACTGAAATGTTGGTGTAGAATCCAAGCTCTGCCCATAACAGACAGGCGGAGAGTCAACTTACTCTCAATCTGTTAGTTGCAGGGCTAAAATAAATAGTTGTGTTTCTTATCACATGGTCACCCAATTAAATGACTAAATCATTTAAGAAGAGAAGAGGTAGAGGTGTGTTAGGTGACACTAATCAGAGTTATCTCCTCTGAAAGTAATGAATTTCATTATACAGTTGGATTGTGTGGTGAATGAAGTGAAGGTGTCATTTGCAGTGTGGAAAATATGTGCTTTTCAGAGGGCCTGGCATGCTGATAAGCGTACTTTTCCACTCAGTGAGTTGTGGCGATGGTAAACCACCTCACTCCTCGTTTTACTTAGTAAAACCTCTACAGGTTCAAACCAGCTTTTCGGCTGATGACCTAAACAACAACAGAATCCAAGTAGGGCACGGTTGTTTTACCCAGAACCGGACGGTTTAGTGGAAATATCCCAGCGATTGCCCTTCTGGTTTCAGCCTTTCAACCTCGATACGGGAGTGTAATTGCACCGCTAAATGGAGAATCTATTAGCAATAACTCTAAATAGAAGAGGATGATGTTACACACACTGCAGACGGAATTGAAAATTATGCAGAGTGTTAAGGCATTCTGTACCGGGCTTTGCACTGTTTCATTTGTTCCCGCCGTAACTCAGCTGTGGTAACGCGTTTGTTCTAACTATCCTGTAATCCTCTTTGCTTTTTCTTCCTCTACTTACGTCACTTCCTTTCCTTCTTTTTTCTTCTTTTTTGTTGGCCACTTGTGCAGTGAAATTTATCGTATGCGGACGTGCCTGAGGCGTTACTCTCTCGGTTGGCATCTTGGCATCTCGCATGACGCTAACAACGGCTTTCCAACTTTTAAAGGCTATGTTGTGTTGTTCTGCTAATGCTTGTATTACATTTTGTGCTTTTTTTGTTTATTATTGTTCGTTTGTGTATTTAAAAGTGTATCTAACGTTCTTCGATTCGGCATTGCATCATATTTCGACCGAGTAAGTACATTTATCTTATGATAATATTTGACTGTACAATCGGTCAATATTGCTATGTTTTCCTTTCCTCATTTGTGCGTGTTCTATTACAAGTTTTTTTGTTGGTCTTATACACTGACCGCTATAAATGTGTATTGGTCCTCCTAACGCTTAATTTTGAGTCAAGTTCTTATCTTAAAAAGCGCAAAGACATTTTTTACAAGGTGCTAAACTAAACACAGAGCATACCTGCAAAGTCTGCCACCATCGCAGCTGATATAAACGCAACGATGTCTGTGTTGTGGGTAGATGGAAATGAAGCCGTTCACCCTGCCACACCTGCGCAACAGTCTGAATATCTTCACCACCCTCTTGTAATTCCTCGTTATACCTTGGATGTTACCTTCAACAAAGAAAAACACCCTTATAAGCACATTTTAACCCTTTAATGCATGAATTTTTTGTTTTTTAATAAAAAAAAATTAAATACGTGGTAAAAAACATTTAGATTAAAGGGAAAAGTAACTTAAAATTTTTCTTTCATTGTTTTTCTGGAAAATTGAGTTTTTCCTGGTGTGACCCGTGAGCAACACTATGGATAAAGGGTGTGCGTGAGTGGTAGGCCTATTTTGGACAATGAATAAATAAAGGCAATGATTGTTGTAGGATTTTAAATTCTCTACAATTTTTATTATATAAATTGTTGCGCTAAAATGCATATTAAAGCCGTAATCTTAAAAAAACAAGTTTTTACGTGAAAACAGCCTTACCAAGAATTTCAGCCAAGATGGTGCCTACCCTATCTTGTGGAGCATAAAAAATTTAGTAAACCATGCGATTTTAAAAAAAATCGTAGGACCAGTTTTTGAGAAAATCGCAAAAAAGTGAAAAATTATACGAATAAACTACTACTTCCGGTTGACCGATTTTGATGAAAATTTTCGTGTCGGGTCCGGTAGTGGTATGTAACTTAAGTATCAAGTTCCAAGTTCGTACGATGTTCTGTTCTTGAGATATTCTGTTCACACACACACACACACACACACACACAGACCAATCGCTAAAAACATGTTTGTGTGGGTTCAGGGGGTCTGAAAACGTATAGATCCGGTGAAAACTCGATTTCTAAAAATTGACATGAAAACAATACTTTCCTTCCTATATATTCATATAGGCAAGAGAATGTAAAAAAGTGCCCTAATAATAAAAGTCTGTTGAAAAACGTAGATGCAGAGAGGATGACACTAAGCAATAAGCAATTACCGTTGATCCAAACCAAATAGACGTCTTTGGAATGTATTTCTTCGCCGCTGAACAAGGAGATGTCTTCAACACCCAGATTGTGTAAGATCTGAGCAATCGGCTGCTCTTCCACTTCTGTCGTGATGTGAGTCATCAGCGCCAGGTTCTTCACGAGTCCACAAGCCTGCCATTCAAACAAACAAACAAACCGTTTCACTCAAATCTCACCCTCACTTAAGCCCCCCTTCCACTAAGCGGAGGCAATCCTTGTCATTTACTAATTACTTATTTCTTTCCTCTATTTAAAGACATTCACATGACAGGCAGTGCCTGTGTTGACCACGATTCAAGTTGGGCCTCCGTTATCTATCGGTAATCAGCTGAAAACAGCGTTTTATTATTATTTATTTTTTATATAATGAATTTACATAATAATTTCACTAACCTTTTTAAACTGCGTCACCTTTATTTTTATTCTTACTTACATGTGTTTCAGTGGATCCACCATCATCAAGGTAAATAACATAATTGACACTAAAAAATTGTTTTTCTCGCTTATTTAAAATCTATAGAAGATGGTACATCTTCAGTAATTTGAATAAAACTGATTTAAAATTAATTTATTTTAATTTATCTGTTCCAATGTTTACTGTAAATAGCAGCAGCAGCAGTCAATATCACTTAATCATTCCTAAATTTGACCTGTTCATTCAAAATGTCCTGCTTTTGCTCTATCAAATATTTATAAATGTGGAACATCTCATATTTTTCAATTTTATTTTTATTTTCTATATTACACTGTTCTATTATATTAAAATGTTTATCCATTTCACCAAATTTATGTTTTTCCTCTTTTATATGATCGGTATAGTTGGATATAATGTAGTGACATTTCAGTGCTTTTTTATGTTCATTATACCTCACTTGAAAATTACGACTAGTTGTGCAAGTGACAAATGAAAGTTGACGCAGTTAATAGAAAGGAAGGTTAGTGAAATTCATTATAAAATATAAAATAGAATTAATTTCAAACTGCACGATGCATTTGATAAAGATTTATTTATAAAAGGGACAAGACAGGTCATCATCACAATACTAGAAATTCTGACCTCTTAATTTATCCAACAGACAGACTGAAAATGAGGCTATGTGACTAGGCCACATTATATGGGTATTAAGCTTCATAACAGACTGAATAAAAGCATTCGGAAAGTTTCTTCCATTTCATTGTTTAAGAAACTCGTGAAAGATTTATTAATGGAGAAAGTGTATTATTCTGTTGATGGCCTAAACCAGGGGTCTCCAACCTTTTTTACTCAAGGGCCACATTGTAAATTTTTGGAGGAAAGGCGGGCCAGCAATATTTCAGGGCAGAAAGTCTAGCCCCCCCCCATACACCCTCGAAGTTTTTTCTAATTAAGAGTTCAGTAGTGGTTTTTGAGACTTTCTTGCTTAGTTTTTCAAGTTGCTATATTTCCTTATAATATCTTTGTTGTTGGCTAACTAAAATTCTTTACGTGATTGTAAAAAAAAAGCTGTGACCAAACAAATAATTATATTTGCTATAAAATAATATTTGTTCTGTAAAAGGAGTTTTCAAGTAGGCTTAATGAAAACACAGGATGATACAAAACCAAATCTTTTCAATTTACTACAAAATGTACTTCATTGAATTTTAAAGAAAACTTGACAATACATGAGTTTACAACAAGTGTAAAGCTTAAAAAGAACAATTATTTTTTAGTGAGAAGATTGCATTTGTTTGCCACTTAAAATTTCAGCCCATTTAGGGTCAAACAATGGTTGATCACTACTTGTTTACAGCTAGTTTTACACTTATTGAGAAAAGAAGTGGCAAGTGAGAGACAAGTACTGTACTCATATTTAATGGTAAAATTGCTTAAAAGGAAATATATTATCAAATTAAATTTTTTTTTCAGTATGCTAGCTTTCCGCGGGCCGGAAAAAATCTGTTCGCGGGCCAGATGTGGCCCGCGGGCCGTAGGTTGGAGACCCCTGGCCTAAACCATTGAGCATGTAAACTGATACTGATGTCTCATAAATACGTGGTACGTATTTTTTAATGTATTGTGACAATATCGAAGAAGAGCATGGCTTGTGAAATTTCTAGTAAGCTACTTAATTCATAAAATGGTGAAGAGTAGATAATAGAGTGAAAAAGTAACAATAGGGTTAGTTATAAAAGGATACCTATTTATAAAGGGTGTTTGTTGTACAACTATTTGTGTAACACCCTTTTATTCTATTGTTGACTTGTTTACAATAGTTAAGATTTTTTCCAGTGAAAAGGGTTTTTTGTACTTTATTATTTGCATGGAATTTCTCTGCTTCTCTGGAATTATCTTTTTCATCTACTTATACGTATAAAGAGCCCCCGACGCGGTCACTGAGTTAGTATTCATTTGATCTTTGACGAGTGTTTATTACGAGTGCCATCGGGACGTTAGAGGAGGTCAACGCTCCCAGCATTGTGTTGGTCAACTATTATTATCCAGTTTCATTGTGTACAGTGCTGTGCATTCTATATAATAGTTGTAAGTAGTATTAAGTAAATTATTAAGAGAGACGCTACTAAAAATTTTGAGAAATTATGGCTTGCATCCAAAACTGGTCAAGATTATTGGGCTGACATTAGAAAATACAGTATCAAAAGTGAAATTTCGAGGAGAATTCTCCAAACCGTTTCCTATAAGAACTGGTCTACGACAAGGCGATGGGCTTTCACCATTATTGTTTAATATAGTCCTTGATTTTATCATGAAGAAATGGTTTACTGAAAATACACCAAAAGTAAGTGTGTTGGCCAAGGAAAAAAAGCAATAGGGACTAACTGTTTGGGTTTCGCCGATGATTTGGCCCTATTGGCAAACAATATGGAAGAAGTTAAAAACCAAATAATAAGTTTAGAAAAAGTTTCAAGAAAGATCGGGCTAAAAATCTCGTATGAAAAAACGGAGATAATGGCATTGGATCCACTATGTATAAATAAAATTCAAATTAATAACCAAAATATAAAAATAGTGCAAAAATTTAAACATCTGGGTGAAATAATAGATAATAAATTAAAAGAAAAACTCTCTTGGAATAATAGAGCACTTAAAATGAGAAATGCTCATGTTTTAACTAAATCTACATATAATAAAAAATGTCTCTCTACAAACACAAAGATGAGGCACTATAGAACTGTGATTCTGCCAGAGGCATTATATGGTAGCGAAACCTTAATATGAATTAAAAACGAAGGGAAAAGTGATCAGACAATTAAAACAGAGCGTAGAATTGTTAGGACTCGCATTAATAAGAACTACAAAAAGGATGGTGTGTGGAGAATCCCCACTAATGAAACAGTGTATGAAGTCGTGGAACCGATTATCAGTCTAATGAAGAAGCGCAGAATTTCTTATTTCTTTCACATATTAAGAATGCCAGAGAATAGGTTATTAAAACAACTTATAACCAGAGGAATCAGTGTGAAATCTGGTGGAAGATACATCTCAGCAATTAAAGAGGATCTTGACGAAGTTGGACTGAGGATTGAAGATGCGACAAATAAACCAAAGATAAGGGCGTTTCTAAATGCAAAATGTTTTAATGTGGACAAGGTGGCTAGAGTTGTGCAGGTAACTGACAAACAACGAAAAGCAAGATCTGAAAACATGAGGAGGTATTGGCAAAAACGGCGAGCCAATGAAGTACATGAGAAGCGAACCAGAAAGTTGACTAGAGTGATCCATTGAGGTCAAACAAGCTAAAGAAAAAAAAAATTATTAAGTTATTTATTATGTTTTCAAAGTTCAGGAAAAATGTGAATCCGGGTGTAATTGCAGGCTTGAATCAGTTTTACAAACTAGTGACTCGCCTGTCTTCACATAAAAGATCATTCATTTATTAAGTGAAAACTTCAACCGGTCTTCCAGAGCGATGTGACATTTGCTCCACCCACTTATAAACGGTTTTAATGCTTTTTACCCAACCGTTTTAATATCCTTCAGTAAATTTCCGCTGCTGGTTTTACACGTTTCGATAGCAAGAGTTTCATAACTGAGCCTTGCTCTTCCGGCATACACGTTTCAAGTGGAGCAGACATTTTGAAACGAACAAAATAGGTTACGTAATAATCAATTACGATCAAACAGCTGACAAACAGTGTTCCCAAGGTTACCGACTTGACCCTGAAAAAGTTTCATCGACATTGAATGAATAAGTTTTTCTCTATATTAATTTGTTTCATTAGTTATTGAAAGTTCATCCCGGTTAGATGAATGGTGCCGAGAAAAGAAAAATTATGAATATTTACAGATAAGAAAGAAGCAAAATCGACAAGGAGAGGAGAGTCAGTATTGTGAACTAAATAGGAGTCTTAAAAGAGTAATTGCGTACCTCTCCTTCGGGCGTGTCAGAAGGACAAAGCATACCCCACTGGGAAGGTTGCAGCGACCGAGGGCCAGACACTTTCCGAGTCTTCTCGAACTGTGAGTTGACTCGGGTCATCATGCCGAGGGCCGATATATACGAGAGCCTCGACAACACTTGAGTCACGCCTTGCCTTTCCATTTTAAACCTCTTTATGGTCCAGTTACCCTGAAACACAACACAACAAATATTATCATCCCTTCACTCACGTTTACGTTTATTATTTTATATTCCTTTCAAATGTTCACAGGGTTTGTATAAAAAGTAACCGGACTGAGCTTGTGATGCCCAGGTAAAATGTTTGTAAACCGGTTGTTGGTGCTCTAGTGGTGGTGGGGGATCGAGGGAAGGGGAACGGGCCCGAGTCAGTTGCTTCTAGACGCTTGGAGGGTTAGCATCGTGCGTGTTCAGTGATCTCGTCGGAGTGAAAATGGAGCGTACCATCAAGCAATGTGTTAACATTAAATTTTGTGTCAAACTCAAAAAACGCCTACGGAAACTCTTAAAATGATCAATGAGGTTTACAGTGAGGAAGCTATATCCAGAACTCAAGTCTTCCAGTGGCACAAGAATTTCCGAGAGGGCCGTGATGACGTCCACGACGAACAGCGCAACGGACGTCCATCAACCAATCACACGGACCCAAATATGCAAAAAGTGCGTGATGTGTTGAACACTGACCGTTGTCTGAGCATCCGAGCAATCGCAGAAGAGGTCAGGATCGATAAGACTGACCGCCCAGGTTCGCCGAGTCCGTCCGGAGATTGCCGATTCCTGGATCCTCCACCACGACAATGCGCTGTCGCACACCTGTCTGCTTGTTACTGAGGAATTGGCCAAACACTCAAGGGCGACATTGCCACAGCCTCCCTACAGTCCGGATACGGCACCACGGGACTTCTTCCTATTCCCCAAGATCAAGAGAGTACTAAAGGGGACGCGGTTCGGGACTCTAGAAGCTGTTCAACTCGCTACAACGAGGGCTCTAGAAGCTTTAAGGGTTGCCGACTTCCAGGGGGCGTTCAGGGACTGGAAAATCCGATACCAAAGGGTTATCGACTTCAATGGGGACTACTTCGAAGATTTCTAGAAAAAAAGTGTAAAAATTTTGCCAATAAATATATTTTCTAAGTTCAGTCTGGTTACTTTTTATACAAACCCTGTAGATAACCTTACTCTGTTTTAAAAGTGTCACCTGTAAATAAGCGACAATATTAAAATTTTTTTGAAACCCATAACATACAGCACGGTAACACTGCATTACAGTAGGCTACTGTTAATAGTTTTTTGTTTTATATTGTACAGTATAACGTAAGTGTAATGTACGTACAGATTTCACAATATTACGGTTCGTGCAACAAACCGCTGAGTAGTTTTACGGCAAAATATCGTATACGGTGTCAGCAATGCTGAAATCCAGCACAGTTCCCCTTGCCTTCAACGACAAATCCCCCCCTTGCCTAAACAAATCGATAAAATTGACAAAACATCACTTTGGGTTAAGTATTACCAAGTTTACCCCAGTATATAACAGCAAGCGGCAGTAATTGTAATTATCTTTATCAAGCACCTATCTGTGGGAAAAAGTGTTTTCTGCTTTTGTTACAATAAAAACAAAGCATCGGTGCAATGTTGGTTTTATCACTGATTTACGTTGTGCACTTTCTAATAATCAACCTTTTTTTAGAAAAAAAATGCGAGGTCATCCATCCACTGGTTTATTTTGTCTCTTGTTAAAATTAAATTGCAACTTCTAATGCTACAAAAAATAAAAAAATAAATGTATGGTTATTCAATGTAATACGTGATTTTTCATTGCCCAATAAAATTGTGTAAGGGGGCGTGAGAAGTTTTATTTTTGGCAAAAGGGGGCGTAAAGGATAGAAGTTTGGGAACCGCTGAACTAGACGGAGGGAGGGAGCTGCGACTCAAGCAATAGATACCAGTGAGACAGATAGTGAAGAGGAGTGTGATTTTGTTTCACTAGAATAAGGTAACCGGTAATTACAGTAAATTAAACACTCTAGTTGTGTAATTAATTGTTAAACTATACGCAATATTAGAGGTCAGATTTTTCCTTATAAGCCACAGCTTGTTAAGTGTATATAACAGGTGTTTTTTTTAGAGGTATAGAACTTGTAAGTTGGCAGTACTGATTTCCACGGCGGCCATTTTGAAAACTGTTTTGTAATTTATGTTCGGTTTGGTTTGCCATTTTATAATGAACAGACTGACGCCTGAACAACGCTTGCAAATTGTGCCGCTTTATTTTGAAAATCATGGTTCGGTTCGTGAAACTTATCGCGCACTACGTCCGTTTTATGATCGACATAAAATTGTCCATCAGAGCAAATAATTCGCTCGACAATGAAACGTTTTCGGTCAACATTTACTCTGAATGACAACACACATCCTTTGAGACGTCATACAGTGCGTACTGAAGAAGCTACTGCTGCTGTAGAGCGTAGCATTGAGGAAGACCCGAATGAGTCCATCTGCCATCGTGCACAACACTTGGAGCTGTGTCCATCAACTTTATGGAAGATTTTGCGGACTGATCTTAATTTGTGTGCTTACAAAATCCAACTCGTTCAGGAATTAAAGTCGAACAACCAACTGGCACGGTGTGCATTTGAAGAATGGGCCCAGAACATGATTGCTGTTGATCCCGATTTTCACATGAAAATTTTGTTCAGTGATGAAGCCCATTTTTGATTGAATGGCTACGTGAATAAACAAAACTGCCGCATTTGGAGTGAAGGTAATCCTCGATATATTGCTGAGAAGCCTTTACATCCAGAAAAACTGACTGTTTGGTGTGCTTTATGGGCTGGTGGGGTCATTGGTCCTTACTTCTTCAAAAATGATGCCGGGCAGAATGTTACAGTCAATGGTGACCGCTACAGAGCTATGATCAATGACTTTTTTGTTCCTGAATTGAATCGCCTTAATGTTGGAGAGCTGTGGTTTCAACAAGATGGTGCAACATGTCACACAGCGCGTGCCACAATCGACTTACTGAAGGAAACGTTTGGTGAACGCATAATTTCACGTTCTGGACCTATAAATTGGCCTCCAAGGTCGTGCGATGTAACACTGCTGATCGCCGCATTATTACCAATATACGGCCCCAAATGCTGCAAAAAGTGGTCACAAATTGGAAGTCTCGATTGGACCACGTCCAAGCCAGCCGCAGCGGCCACATGCCGGAAATTAATTTTAAATAAAAACGGCAAATAATTATCTTTAAAATAAAACCAATTCCATGTCAATTGTTCAATTATTCTGTTTTATTTCATTTTAAAGTTGTATACCTCTAAAAAAAAATCTGGTGTGAAACACTCACACAACTTTCTCTTGCCAATGCAAATAATTAATAATAAACCTAACATTACTAATAAAATATTAGAAATAAACAAAACACTAACTTCAAAAACATAACCTTATTTTAATCATGAGTGAATGATGCAAAATGAAAATTGTACTCAGTTCGGCTTAAAATAACGGAAAATCACACTTTCACGCTAAACTAAGCTCTGTAGAGAAAAATTCTCCTAATAAAAGTTGTAGACATTTTAATTTCCTATAAATTTTATTATATACACTTTTGTCGTAAAATGCGTACTAAAGCCGAAATCTTAAAAAAATCGATTTTTCACACGTTTTCGTGAGGAAAAAACAGAAAAACAGTAATTACCGCTGAACTAAGCGTTATACAAAAAAATGTTTGAAATAAAAGTTGTAGGTTTTTAAATTCTCTACATTTTTTATTATATAAATTTTTGCGCTATAATACATATTAAAGCCGTAATCTTAAAAAAACACTTTTTTTTACGTGAAAACAGCCTTACCAAGAATTTCAGCCAAGATGGCGCCTACCCTATCTTGTAGAGCATAAAAAATTTAGTAAACCATGCGATTTTAAAAAAAATCGTAGGACAAGTTTTTGAGAAAATCGCAAAAAAGTGAAAAATGACACGAATAAACTACTACTTCCGGTTGACCGATTTTGATGAAAATTTTCATGTCGGGTCCGGTAGTGGTATGTAACTTAAGTTCCAAGTTTCAACTTCATACGATGTTCCGTTCTTGAGATATTTTGTATACACACACACACACACACACATAGACCAATTGCTAAAAACATGTTTGTGTGGGTTCAGGGGGTCCGAAAACGTATAGATCCGGTGAAAACTCGATTTCTTTAAAATCGACATGAAAACAATACTTTCCTTCCTACATATTCATATAGGCAAGAGAAAGTAAAAAACACCCTTTAGTTACAGAGTGTGTAGTGAAATACAGTATCAGAACGTTGAGGTTGGCACCCTGTCAGATTTTCGCTTCCCTTCTTCCTTTCCTCATGACTCGTGAATAAAAGAGAGAGAGAGATCATACGACTACGACTAGCATTATCATACTCAACTTACAGAAGATATCGCGTGTACCAACGTATTGGTGATGAGATCTTGACGCATGTGTTTCACTATATCAAACTGAGCAGCTTTAATCTTTGGTATGTTTTTATCAGCAATCATCTTCAACTGAAACAGACCAACAACATAGTAATTAATATACTGTCACACTTATTGCTAACGGCATCTTATTACACTAAGGTTCACATTTTAAAATATTTATTACACTAAAAGATTACAAAATAAATAATAAACTAATTAAAATGACTTATTACAATAAATAACTTGTTAATCTACTTAAAATAAATACAATTAATAATAAACGATAAATAACTTAATAACTCACTTAGCTCTACTTACAATCACCTTTTTTTTTTTTTTTTTTTTTTATGACCACAAAGGATCACTTTAGTCTCTTTGGTTAGTTCTTTTTCTTCGGCAGTTTATTTCCTTTTCATTTCTTTCTTGCCAATACTTTTTCATTCTGTCGGATCTTGCTTTTCTCAATTTGTCTGAACAAACCTGTTCTTTTCGTTTAAATGTTCTTACTGATAAAATTTTGTTTTTGTCATTAATTGTTTCTTTGTAAACCGGTGTGCGATCTTTGACATCAGTAATTGTTAGATTTAATTCTGTTCTGTCTTTTATGATTTCTTTAAGCCAAGAAATTGTAGCTCCTTCTGTTTTTGTACACATGAATTTTTCTACAATTTTTCTTAATAATCGGTTTTCTGGAGTTCTGAGGATATGCAAAAAGAAAGAAAGTCTCTTTTTGCGCATTGCATCAGTGATTGGTTCTATTTCTTTGTAAATTTGTTCTCTCGGTAAAAGTCTGTGCTGGTTGTCAACTAGTCTATGTGTTTCTTGTTTATGCAGGTTCTAAGAATCCTTCTTTCTATTTTTCTGATTGTTTCTTTTATTCCGTTTCCATCAATACTGAAGAGGGTTTCACTGCCGTACATTGCTTGTGATCTTAGAACTGCTTTGTAGTGTTTAAGTTTTGTGTGAATGGAAAGACATTTTTTGTTGTAAGTGTTTTTAGTAATTTGCTGTCCTTTGGAAAGTTTAGAAATTCTCTCATTCCATGCTGCCCTCTCATTAAGATTGTATGTGATTGTTTCTCCAAGATATTTAAAACTCTCCACAATGTCGATAGGATTCCCATTAATATTTATTTTGTTTATACATAACCGATCGATCATCATAAATTTCGTTTTTTCGTAAGAAATTTTCAAACCAATCCTTCCTGCAATTTCTTCTAAAGATGTTATCTGTTGTCGTGTTTCTTCAACTTTGTTTGCAAGGAAAACCAAGTCATCTGCGAAACCTAGGCAGTTAAGTTTGATGTTATCTCTAGGACGACCAACTTGTATGGTTTCAGGATTAGTTTCCCTCCATTTCCTAATAATAAATTCTAGGGCACAGTTAAAGAGTATCGGAGAAAGTCTGTCGCCCTGTCTCAACCCTGTTTTTATTTCGAATGCTTCGGAAAGTTCTCCTCTAAATTTAATTTTGGATTTTGTGTTTGATAACGTTAATTCGATCATTCTGACCAGTTTTGGGTGGAGATCCAAATGTCTTAAAATTTTTAGTAAAGATCGTCGACCAACACAATGCTCGGAATAGTTAACCTGTATAACAACCCGATAATTGCTCGTCGAAGATCAAACGGATACTACTGCTGACCGCGCTCGGGGTCTCTTTATATACCTATTTACAAAGATAGTTGAGGATAGAACAACATGCACAAATAAAGTACAAAAAATAACTCTTTATTAATGAGTGCTAGAAAAATCCGTAGTAAACAGGTCAACAATAGGTCTTTTGTAAATAGAAAACGTTAACAACCTGCCCTGCCCTCCCCCCTCATAATAGCTGTACACGATACCCGACCTTTTACGATAGTTATTAGTACAACCCTTATGAATGAATAGACACACCCCTTTATGGTTATGGTTATTAATGTCCTATTGTCAATACTTGTTGCTATTGTGTATTGATATCTGTTATTCTATTATTCCTTTACTATTTTTATGAATGAAATTCTGGAACCTTCGCGAAACATCTTTTCGATTTTGTCACAATACTTTTCACGGTCGATCAGCTCTGCTGTTCCAAATATTTAGACCAATCAACACGTTTGCCAGCGTTCTAAGATTGCACCTGACAAACATTACGCGCGCATGCGTATTGCGTAACAGCCGCAATAGTTCACTCTCATCTTGCATTTCATACTCAACATATTCATTATAGAGCGTATTAACATGCAAAACTTTATAATATAATCACCTGATTGTATGTTTATACGTTATAATTTGTTATTCTGCCCACAACAGACGACAGGTGGAGTGTCAAATTATTTACACTCTAGGGCTAAAATAAATAGTTCTGTTTCTTATCACATGGTCAGCTAATTAAATGACTGGATCATTTAAGAACAGAAGAGGTAGAGGTGTGTTAGGTGACACTAATCACAGTTATCTCCTCTCAAAGTAATGAATTACATTATACAGTTGGACCCTGTGGTGAATGAAGTGAAGGTGTCATTTGCAGAGTGGAAAATATGTGCTTTTCAGAGGGCCTGGCATGCTAATAAGCGTACTTTTCCATTCAGTGAGGAAGGCAATAGTAAACCACCTCACTTTTCGTTTTACTTGGTAAAACCTCTAAAGCAGTGGTTCCCAACCTGCAGTGGTTTGCGGACCACTCAGCCTGAAAGTGAACTACCACGGACCACCTGAAACTACCACGAATTTGAAACTTGAAACTTAAGTTACATTGTGTATATCTTATCAGTTGTAACCAATTTAAAAGGTGATTAAATAAAACAAATTTTCAGAAACAAACTATTATTATTAATTAAGAAACTATTATTACAAACATATATAATTGTTATTTTCAGAAAGTAGGGTACATTGTACATCACAAAAAGTAAAAATATTTTAATTATTGTAAATTGTCTTTTAATAAAATAAGGAATACAGAATTTACTTAGTCGAAAATAACAATGAAAATTAAAAAATGAATTAAAAATTAAATTAAAATTTCAATGCGACTTTTGTGCACGAATTATTCTGACTAGCTGAGGAATTCTAGGTTTTAGGCTCTTGCTAAGACCTACTCTCAAATCACTGCTTACACTTAGCCGATTTTGTTGTTTGTTTTTAATTAACAATAAACTAGAGAACCCCTGCTCACACAAATAAGTGGTTGCAAAAATCATAAGATACCGCAAAGCTACTTGGTGAATGTTGGGTAAGCGCAGGCAGGGATTTCTTACACCACAACTCTTTCTTCTACCTTTCCTACTTAATCTGAATCTTGAATCTATTTACTTAATCTTGTTCAATGAAAATCGTAACTTTGATTTAATCACAGGAAAATATTACTTTTTTATAAGTAGTCACCGGACTCTCACGGACCACCCCGAAGGGTCTCACGGACCGCCTTTGGTCAGCGGACCACCGGTTGGGAAACACTGCTCTAAAGGTTTAAACCAGCCTACAGGCTGATGACCTAAACAAACAACAATTTGTTATTGAAAGACCAAAAAAAATGGCCGACAAAATATTCAACAGAGCTACAAGAGCAAGTAATGGCAACGTTGGTGGCAAGTGATTGGCTAAGGGCAATGCATAGATACGTTCAGAGCTCATCAGCTGTGAAAAACAGTATAAATAATGAATCTTTATAATGCACTCTGGCACTGCATCATTTCAACCTTTGTTCAATTTGTCTAATCTAACCTTTTTACTTTCTCTTCAATACATGAATGTATACCAAGGAAAGTATTGTTTTCAGACACCATCAACCCAAAAACAATACATTTTTAGCGAATGGTCTGCGTGTGAACAAAATATCTCAAGAAAGTAACATCGTACAAAGTTGAATCTTGAACTTAAGTTAAATACTACTAGAGGATGCGACATGAACATTTTCATCAAAATCAGTCAACCGGAAGAAGTAGTTTGGTCGTGTTATTTTTTACTTTTTGCGATTTTCTCAAAAACAGCTCCGACAATTTTTTTAAAAATCGCCTCATTTACTACATATTTTTACGCACTACAAGATAGGGTAGGCACCATGTCTGCTGAGAAATTCTTGGGAAGGAAAAATCTGTTATTTTACTTTGTTTCGATACGAAACAAGGATACTACGATACGAAATTAGTTTATGTCTAAATTAATACCTACTCATTGTTGTACCTACTCATTGTTGTCGTAATCGAACAATATTATCGTAGTAAATCACAATAATTGTGATAATTACGATGACGAAAATGTCGGGAGTTGAAAAGTTTTAATTTGTAAAAGTTATACAGTACATACATAATTAATTTTTCTAGCCAGCCGCGTTGGCGATGTTGGTAACGTGCTCGCCTATCATCATGCGGTCTTTGGTTCGAATCCCACACAGGCATGGCATTTTTTCATACGATACAAAAAATTTATTTCATCTTTCACCGTCTGCGTTAGCAGCAATTTGCAAAACAGTCGGACGTTAAACAAAAAAAAAATTTTTAGTGATCGCACGGTTAATCCAAACCCCGGTTAAACGATCCACGGAAAATGGGTACTCTACTGTATCTTGTTTGATTTTTCCATTTACCATTACAATTTACACGTAATTTTTTTATACAATTTTAAACTAGAAATAATATACTTTTAAAGTAAATGTAAAAGTGTAAGCTATTTTCAAATGATACCTGCAAATATATTAAATTCACGAATGATTTAACCGCACCCTGAAAACCCGTTAAAAATACTGAACGAGTATACTATACGAGGGTAGAAGATCGTATGAAGAAAATTAAAAAACGAACAGAACAATTACAAAGAAAAAACCTTTCTGAGGACTATATAATAGCAACAAACTGATATCCGACAGGCGGTGTCCTGCTGGAATGACTTAAAATGATAACAAAATAGATCCACTAGATGAGACGGCAGCCTGGAGGTAACACCTACCCGTGACCCTTCTCTACCACTGAATGTGTTAAAGGTGAAGCAGAGTTGCAACATTTGTAACGGGGCGAGGAGCAAGGGGCAAGGGGCAAGTGTCCCGCTTGCCCCTACCTAATGCCAGGTCCCCTTTGTGTAGTCATGCAACTCATTCCACAACCTTGTTACTATTGTCATTGAAAAGAGATGCGGTTTATTTATTTATTTTATTTAGTAAAATATAGCTACATTAAAATGACAATTCATGACTATACTAAGCTATGTACAATATTTTAAACTAAATATACTTATACGCAAAAACTCTTCTTCACAAAGAGTTGTGTCCGCGCATAGGAGTAGGCCTAGATATGAACAGAACAAAAACATTAATTCCCTTAAATACTTCTTATAACTACTATAAAATTACTTAGTTAAATTACTACTGGTAGCTATATTATAATTTTTATTTTATAACTATAACTACTTTACAATAATATATTTTAACTAACACAACTTAAATATTTTAACTTTATACGAAATTAATTCAATAAATGAGCATACAGAGACAGTTAAACTGTCGCAAAGAGAAAATTAAAAACTAATAAAACAGTTTTTTTATTTACTGACCTCATTGTTGAAACGTTTAAAGCAGTCTTCAAACATGAGTGAGAGGAGGGAGCCGGCCAGTTCGAGCCTTTTGTTGCCGTAGTAGTCTCTGTCATCGATCAGCTGGGGATCGTCCTGCGCTTCTATCACTCGCCTCAACATCATCGCCAAGTAGATGCCTTTCAATTTAAAATTAAAATTCTCAACCTGCAACCCAACATACACACAACATTATGTTGTTTGCTATTGCTATCAAAACACTACAGATGAGCCTCTCTTAGTTCGCTCGTAATCTAAACAAATAATGACGTCACTGAGGAGCATGCGCATCATATCAAAATGTGTACACGCTCATTAAAAAGTAACAACTAAATACTTTCAAAAGTACTTTTATAAATGAAATGGTCAGCCCTACATCATATCATGACTGATGTTTTTAGTACATACTTTAAGTGCTTATAATTATTTAAAAAATAGTTAACTTAATACAAATACGACATGCATAAAGTTGCAGACTCTAGCATGCACCCTGTAGTAGGTGGCTTTTGTTTGTTGACTGTAGGAGCAAACTAACAACGGCTGAACTATAAATTGTTTCAACAAAAATCAACTTATGCACGTAGAAAATACATCAATAAATTCCCACAACGTTTAAAAAGTTGTCACAATTTAAGTCATTTTTAAAAAATAGCTAAAACAATATTTGATTGATGAAACATTTTACAGTGTGCACGAATTCCTTTCTAAATAGTTTTGGTTGAAAAGTACTTAACTTGTAATTAAACAAATATTGTGTACTATTTGATACAAAGGGGTTCATGACAAGCCTACTGAGTTAAACAGTAGCAGGAAAAAATTATTGGTAAGTGATGAATTTATCATTGTGTTTGATTTTTTTATTTTTTATTTTGTGTGATATTTGATTCAATATTAAAGCTGCAATCTTAAAAAGAAATCTTTTTACATGAAAACAGCCTCACCAAGAATTTCAGCAAACATGGCGCCTACCCTATCTTGTAGAGCATAGAAAAATCAAGTAAATGAGGCGATTTTTAAAAAAATTGTATAGTTTTTGAGAAAATCGCAAAAAAGTGAAACATTACACTCATAAACTACTACTTCCAGTTGACCAATTTTGATGAAAATGTTCGTGCCGGGTCCGGTAGTGGTATGTAACTTAAGTTTCAAGTTCCAAGTTCGTACGAAGTTCCGTTCTTGAGCTATCCTGTTCACACACACACATATACACACAGACCAATAGGTAAAAAGCAGTTGTGTGTGTGGGTGTCTGTTTAGGTGTATATGGTGGGTGAAGAGTGGGACATGACAACAATACTTTCCTTCCTATAGCTATATTCATAAAGGGAAGAGAAAGTAAAAAGGGTGTAAAGGGGCAAAAGAGGAAGGTGATAAATAACTGAATGTGTTATTATAGTTGAAATCTATTTTATAAAGAAATACTCACATTCCTTTAATTTTTACACGTTCACAAACATTTCGATGCAGAAATTGGATGTGACATTACTGTTTGGATAAATAATTTATCAAAAGAGAAGAGAAGAGAAGAGAAATAAGTGATATTGTACTCTACCTGATACCTGACTACATATTTCTATTTCAGGTGAGCCGTTTTATCTTAACATTTCAGATCCATCCGCCAACATTTGTACAACTGCCATTTCAAAAACATCACTACTTACTGAAAAATCTGGTGTGAAACACTCACACAACTTTCTCTTGCCAATGCTAATAATTAACAATAATCCTAACATTAGTAATAAAACATTAGAAATAAACAACACAACTAACCTCGATAAACATAACCTAATTTTAATAATGACTGAAAGACGCAAAATGAAAATCAACCTCAGTTTGGCTTAAAAATAGGGATAATCACACTTTCACGCTAAAATAGGCTCTGTAGAGAAAAATGCGCTAAATAAAAGTTGTACATCTTTTAATTTTCTATAAATTTGATTATAAACACTTTGGTCATAAAATGAATACTAAGGCCGAAATCTTAAAAAAAATTAATTTTTCACACGCTTTCATGAGAAAAAAACAGAAAATCGCTAATTACCGCTAAACTAAGCGTTATACAAAAAAATGTTTGAAATAAAAGTTGTAGAATTTCAAATTCTCTACATTTTTTATTGTATAAACTTTTGCGCTATAATACATATTTAAGCCGTAATCTTAAAAAAAACACTTTTTTACGTAAAAACACCCTCACCAAGAATTTCAGCAAACATGGCGCCTACCCTATCTTAAAGAGAATAAAAAAATTGAGTAAATGAGGCGATTTTAAAAAAATCGTAGGACCAGTTTTTGAGAAAATCACAAAAAAGTGAAAAATTACACGAATAAACTACTACTTCTGGTTAACCGATTTTGATGAAAATGTTCGTGTCAGGTCCGGTAGTGGTATGTAACTTTAGTTTCAAGTTTCAAGTTCGTACGATGTTCTGTTCTTGAGATATTTTGTATACACACACACCCACAGACCAATCGCTAAAAACATGTTTGTGTGGGTTCAGGGGTCTGAAAACGTATAGATCCGGTGTAAACTCGATTTGTCAAAATCGACATGAAAACAATACTTTTCTTCCTATATATTCATATAGGCAAGAGAAAGTAAAAACATATCCACAATGTTTTGAAACCTAATTGTAAAGAAGTGAAGCAGTTCACTAGGTATTTCTTACATTATCCGTTAATTAGTGATATTTGAATGGAAACGCTATTTAATCTCTCTTCTGTTGCACAGCCACTCCAATCTGTTGACACAATATTTTATTCTACCAGCAAATAAATTTATTCTATTTTATATAATGAATTTATATAATAAATTTCACTAACCTTCCTTTTTAACTGCGTCAACTTTTATTTTCACTTACACGCGTTTCGGTGTATCCACCATCATCAGAGTAAATAACATATAATTGAAACTAAAAATGTTATTTGTAAAAATCTATAGAAGATGATACATCTTCAGTCATTTGTACAAAATTTTTATATAAATGACAGAAGAATAAAACTTTAATGAACTAAAAACTAATGAACTAAAACTTTAATGACTAAATGTATAAAACTTTTATACAAATAACTGAAGATGTATCATCTTCTATAGATTTTTAATAAATAACGTTTTTAGTTTCAATTATATGTTATTTACTCTGATGATGGTGGATCCACCGAAACACGTGTACGTAAAGATAAAAGTTGACACCGTTAAAAATGAAGGTTAGTGAAATTTATTACATAAATTCATTATACAGAGTGATTCAATAAGATGGAAACAATTTCAATACGTTGTATTTCCTGAACTACATGTTATATTTTAATTCTGTAAATTACATTTTGAAAGAGAAAGTTTTAAATTTTAATTTACATACATGAAAGTTTATAGATGTTCAATGTGTCCTCCTCCGGCTGCACGTACAACATCTAGACAGTAACAGAACTCATCCCAAACTCTCTGACGCATTTCTTGGGTCACTGAGTTGACTGCAGCTGTGATACGATTTCCTAGTTCATTCAAATTGGTGGGAAGAGGTGGTATGTAAACTGCACTTTTCACGAACCCCCACAAGAAAAAGTCACAGGGTGTGAGATCTGGAGACCTCGGTGGCCAAAACTGAAGTGCAGAGTCGTCATTCGCCATGCGACCTATCCATCGTTGACGTATGGATTCATTTAGGAAACGCCGAACATTGCGATGCCAATGGGGTGGAGCTCTGTCCTGCTGGAAAATGTAATCTCCTAAATCTTCATTCATTTGAGGAACGAGCCAGTTTGTAGCATTCTAAGATACGTTTCCCCAGTAACCGTATTCTCATCAAAAAAGAAAGGCCCATAAACTTTTGTCAGCAACAAGGCGCAAAAAACATTAACTTTCGAGCTGTCCCGCTCATGTTCCACTGTTACATGGGGATTTTGTAGCCCCCAGATCCTAACATTATGCCTGTTGACTTTCCCACTTAGATGAAATGTGGCTTCATCACTAAAAATCACTCGACGCAGAAACAACTCATCTTCCATGTGTTGGAGCATACGGTCACAAAATTCTACACGGCGTATCTTATCGCCTCGGCGAAGAGCCTGTAGCATTTGCAAACGGTAAGGTTTGTACAATAATTGGCGCCTCAATACACGCCAGACAGTTGTTTGCGGTAGTCCAAGTTCCATACTCACTCTACGGGTTGATTTCATAGGGCTACGCTCAAGGCTAGTTCGAACGCGTTCCACATTCTGCTCCGATACACGAGGTCTGCCTGGACTTTTACCTTTACACAGAGAGCCAGTTTCGTCAAATTGTTTATTCCAATGATAAATGCTCTTCCTCGTTGGAGGTTTGACGTTAAACTTAAGCCGAAATGCACGCTGCACCGCAGTTGCAGACTCGGTTCTACTGTACTTACTCACGCACGCAAAAATTCTTGTGTTCCATAGCAGCCATCTTGCTTACAACTGACGCAGTACGCGGCTGCGCCGCTGACGGCAACAATGCGGTGCTGGAGCGCTCTGGTGTCGTTATTTATAACTTTGTTATTTCCTCTTTCAAATGTAATTTACAGAATTAAAATATAACATGCAGTTTAGGAAATACAGCTGATTGAAATTGTTTCCATCTTATTGAATCACGCTGTATAAAATAGAATAAATTTCAAACCGCAGTATAAATATTTATTTTTGAATTATAATTATGGCGGTTACCGGGACATGGGCCAATATGGTGGTCGCCAGTAGATCTCTGGCTTCATCGATCGGTGGTTTCGGTTTACCGGACGGTCCGAAAAATCTCTTCTGCTTGGTCTTCTTGCCGATGTAGCTGAGCGCTTGGTTCTGAGTGAACACTTCTGACTGTTCACACTCGTCCAGAGAAGGGATCAAGCGTTTGACGATGTGCTCTTCCACGCCCACCATCTGGATGATCAACTGGTCGCTCTGAAAGCCCATCGCCTTGAACACCACCATCATCGGTATGTCCTGAAAACAACAATTCAGACGTTTAGTCACCCTCGCACAACTATCTCTTGCCAATGTAAAATTAACCCTTTCCACTCGTATTACGTTTGCACTGTGATTCCCCTCCAATTGTATTTATTTTATGATTTGTTGATACCCTATTACATTAATCATACACATAATGCGTTGTTAAATAGAAATAGTTGTGTTTCTTATCACATGGTCAGCCAATTAAATGACTGAATCATTTAAGAAGAGAAGAGGTAGAGGTGTACTGTCACACTAATCAGAGTTATCTCCTCTGAAAGTAATGAATTTTATTGTACAGCCAGACCCTGTGGTGAATGAAGTGAAGGTGTCATTTACAGAGTGAAAAATATATGCTTTTCAGAGGGCCCGGCATGCTGATAAGCGTACTTTTCCACTCAGTGAGGAAGGCAATGGTAAACCACCTCACTCCTCGTTTTACTTCGTAAAACCTCTAGAGGTTCAAACCAGCCTTTCGGCTGTTGACCTAAACAACAATGTGTTGTTATTAGTTTTAAGAGCATCCAATACTTTTTATGTTTGTTATTACTTTAATGTTAATAATGTTATATAGAAAATGCTCTTTCTCACCTAAAAACTTCTAAAATATAACGTGTAAAACATACACTCCAGTTGTAAAAACTAAGATAAAATAAACTGTGTAACTAGAAATTGATAACTGAAACCTAATAAGAAACACGCAAAATTATCTGAATATTGATTTCGTGTGAATAAGTTACCTAAAAACATTAAACTGATCTTAAAGTAATACAAAATACCGCAAACTAAACAACGCATGTTCTCAATTAGGTTAGTTTGTTTACTAGTTTGGTATGGCATGGCGACATCGATTCAATTAATTCCGTTTATATCAATCAACGATCGAAAACTACAAGAATTGATTTTTAAAACATCCCGTAGAAGCCAGCACATTACAACAGCTTTGTTAAACGCTTATTTTCATACAAAATCAGCTATGAAAACAGAGCCGGATAGGGTCCGACATACGAGTGGAACTGTAATAATATCGTGTCGGATCAGATCGGACAGTCGAGTGGAAAGGGTTAACAACACAACTTAACAAGTGAATGGTGCTAAATGAAAATCAACCTCTGTTCTGCTTAAAAGTACACAAAATCAAAAAAATCTGGTGTGAAACACTCACACAACTTTCTCTTGCCGGTGCAAATAATTAACAATAAACCAAACATTAGTAATAAAACATTAGAAATAAACAACAAAACTAACCGCAATAAATATAACCTAATTTTAATCATATATGAAAGACGCAAATCGAAAATCAACCTCAGTTTGCCTCAAAAATATGGAAAATCACTCTTTCACGATAAACTAGGCTCTGTAGAGAAAAATTCTCTAAATAAAAGTTGTAGATCTTTTAATTTTCTATAAATTTGATTGTAAACACTTCTGTCATAAAATGCATACTAAGGCCGAAATCTTAAAAAAAAATCGATTTTTCACACGTTTTCGTGAGAAAAAACAGAAAATCGCTAATTACCGTTAAACTAAGCGTTATACAAAAAAATGTTGGAAGTAAAAAATGTAGAATTTTAAATCTCTACAATTTCTATTATATAATTGTTTGCGCTATAATACATATTAAAGCCGTAATCTTAATAAAACACTTTTTTTTACGTGAAAACAGCCTCACCAAGAATTTCAGCAAACATGGCGCCTACCCTATCTTGTAGAAAATAAAAAAATTGAGTAAATGAGGCGATTTTAAAAAAAATCGTAGGGCCAGTTTTTGAGAAAATCACAAAAAAGTGAAAATGACACGAATACACTACAACTTCCGGTTGACCGATTTTGATGGAAATGTTCGTGTCGGGTCCGGTAGTGGTATGTAACTTAAGTTTCAAGTTCGTACAATGTTTCGTTCTTGAGATATTCTGTTCAGACACACACACACACACACACACACACACACACACACACACACACACACACACACACACAGACCAATCGCTAAAAACATGTTTTTTTGGATTCAGGGGGTCTGAAAACGTGTAGATCCGATGAAAACTAGATTTCTTAAAATCGACATGAAAACAATACTTTCCTTCCTATATATTCATATAGGCAAGAGAAAGTAAAAATACTTCAAATAAACATTTTACATTTTTTTTCATTTTCTACAATTAGTTAAGTATTTTTGTTGAAAATCCATACGAAGGGATGCATACCATCTTTTAAAAATCTGGTGTGAAACACTCACACAACTTTCTCTTGCCAGTGCAAATAATTAACAATAAAAGTAACATTAGTAATTAAACATTAGAAATAAATAAAAAACTAACCTCAAAAACATAACCTTATTTCAGTCATGAGAGAAACACGCAAAATGAAAATCAACCTCAGTTTGGCCTAAAAATACGGAAAATCACTCTTTCATGCTCAACTAGGCTCTGTAGAGAAAAATGCTCTAATTAAAGTTGTACATCTTTTAATTTTCTATAAATTTGATTATAAACACTTTTGTCATAAATGAATACTAAGGCTGAAATCTAAAAAAATCGATTTTTCACACGTTTTCGTGAGAAAAAACAGAAAATCGCTAATTACCGCTAAACTAAGCGTTATACAAAAAAATGTGTGAAATAAAAGTTGTAAAATTTTAAATTCTCTACATTTTTTATTATATACATTTTTGCGCTATAATACATATTAAAGTCGTAATCTTAAAAAAACACTTTTTTATGTAAAAACACCCTCACCAAGAATTTCAGCAAACATGGCGCACACCCTATCTTGTAGAGAATAAAAAATTGAGTAAATGAGGCGATTTAAAAAAAAAAAATCGTAGGACCAGTTTTTGAGAAAATCGCAAAAAAGTGAAAAATTATACGAATAAACTACTACTTCCGGTTGACCGATTTTAATGAAAATGTTCGTGTCGGGTTCGGTAAGGGTATGTAACTTAAGTTTCAAGTTCGTACGATGTTCCATTCATGAGATATTCTGTTCACACACACGCACGCACGTGTGTATACACACACGCACATATTATATTTTGTATACACACACACACACAGACCAATCGCTAAAAACATGTTTTTTGGGTTCAGGGGGTCTGAAAACCCGCTGATATATAGATCCGATGAGAACTCGATTTCTTCAAAATCGACATGAAAACAATACTTTACTTCCTATATATTCATATAGGCAAGAGAAAGTAAAAAACACTGATAATTGTTTAACAATTTCAAAGAGGAAAATATAAAAAATCACATATTCACACAAAACTAAGTGCTGAAGAAAAAACAATTAAACAAACATTTTTTTAAATTTTCTGCAACTTGATTAAAAAACAATCTTTAACACTTTCGAGATGACAACTGAACGTGATACGGCTTTAAGATTGCGGCTTTAATATGCATTTTAGCGCAAAACGTTATATAATAAAAGTTGTAGAGAATGTAAAATTCTACAACTTTTATTTCAAACATTTTTTTTGTATAACGCTTAGTTTAGCGGTAATTAGCAATTTTCTGTTTTTTTCTCACGAAAACGTGTGAAAAATCTATTTTTTTAAGATTTCGGCCTTAGTATGCATTTTACGACAAAAGTGTACCTATATAATTAAATTTATAGGAACTAAAAAGATCTTCAACTTTTGTTCAGAGCATTTTTGCTACAGAGCCTAGTTTAGCGTGAAAGAGTGATTTTCCGTATTTTTGAGCCGAACTGAGGTTGATTTTCATTTTGCGTCTTTCATTATATGATTAAAATTAGGTTATGTTTATTGAGGTTAGTTGTGTTGTTTATTTCCAATGTTTTATTACTAATGTAAGGTTATATTGTTAATTGTTTTCATTGGCAAGAGAAAGTTGTGTGAGTGTTTCACACCAGATTTTTTTACCTTAAGAGCACAGCGCTCCATAAATGTCAGCTACTTACATGTACATGAGGTGGAAATTTTTCAAAAGATTGTAGGAGCTGTTTTCAAGAAATCATTAAAAAGTGGACTATTGCACGAATAAACTACTACTTCCGGTCAAATAATTTTGACAGATATGTTTGTGTCGGGTCCCTCCTCAAGGTGTCTTAACTTAAGTTCCAAGTTTCAAGTTCGTACGATTTTCCGTTGTTGAGTATTTTTGTTTACATACGCGCATCCACACACAGATCCGTAAGAACATTTGGATTCAAGGTACCTACAACACACGTATTTCTGGTGAAAACAATTCTTTCCTTCCCTATATATTCTTACAGGGCACGAGAAAGTGAAAAAATCTGGTGTGAAACACTCATACAACTTTCTCTTGCCAATGAAAACAATTAACAATATAACATAACATTAATAATAAAATATTAGAAATAAACAAAAAACTAACATCAATAAACAAACCTAATTTTAATCATTATATGAAAGACGCAAAATGAAAATCAACCTCAGTTCGGCTCAAAAATACGGAAAATCACTCTTTCACACTAAATTACTCTTTGTAGAGAAAAATGCTCTAAATAAAAGTTGTAGATCTTTCAATTTTCTATAAATTTGATTATAAACACTTTTGTCATAAAATGAATACTAAGGCCGAAATCTTAAAAAAATTGATTTTTCACACGTTTTCGAGAGAAAAAAACAGATTCTCTACAAGATAGGGTAGGCGCCATGTTTGCTGAAATTCTGCGTGAAGCTGTTTTTACGTAAAAACATATTCTTTTTAAGATTGCGGCTTTAATATGCATTTAGCGCAAAACATTATATAATAAAAGTTGTAGAGAATGTAAAATTCTACAACTTTTATTTAAAACATTTTTTTGTATAACGCTTAGTTTAGCGGTAATTAGCAATTTTCTGTTTTTTTCTCACGAAAACGTGTGAAAAATCGATTTGTTTTAAGATTTCGGCCTTAGAATGCATTTTACAACAAAAGTGTATAAAATAAAATTTATAGGAAGTTAAAAGATCTACAACTTTTATTTAGCGCATTTTTTTGTACAGTGCCTACTTTAGCGTGAATGAGCGATTTTCTGTATTTTTAAGCTAAACAGAGGTCGATTTTAATTTTGCGTATTTCACTAATGTTTTTTGAGGTTAGTTTGTGTATTTATTTCTAATGTTTTAATACTAATGTTAGGTTTATTGTTAATTATTTGCATTGGCAAGAGAAAGTTGTGTGATACTTCACACCAGATTTTTTTAATTTATCAAAACTTCAGTTGTTATCATGGAATAACAACTGAAATCATTATTATTATTATTTCATGACAACTGCTGAAAAATATACAAGTGTATACAGAGTCATTACTAAAACACTGTGTGTTGTTTAGGTGATGAGCCTGTAGGCTGGTTTGAACGTGTAGAGGTTTTACTAAGTAAAACGAGAAGTGAGGTGGTTTACCATTGCCACAACTCACTGAGTGGAAAAGTACGCTTATCAGCATGCCGGGCCCGCTGAAAAGCACATATTTTCCACTCTGCAAATGACACCTTCACTTCATTCACCACAGGGTCCAACTGTATAATGAAATTCATTACTTTGAGAGGAGATAACTCTGATTAGTGTCACAGTACACCTCTACCTCTTCTCTTCTTATATGATTCAGTTATCTATAATTGGGTGACCATGTGATAAAAAACACAACTATTTATTTTAGCCCTGTAACAAACAGATTGAGTGTAAATAATTTGACACTCCACCTGTCTGTTATGGGCAGGTTATTTCATGATAATATCTAAAAAAAAATCTGGTGTGAAACACTCACACAACTTTCTCTTGCCAATGCAAAATTTTACAATAAACCTAACATTATTAATAAAACATTAGAAATAAACAAAAAACTAACTTTAACAACATAACCTAATTTTTATCATGAGTGAAAGACGCAAAATGAAAATCAACCTCATTTTAGCTTAAAAATACGGAATATCACTCTTTCTCTATAAACTAGGCTCTGTAGAGAAAAATGCTGTAATTGAAAGTTGTAGATCTTTTAATTTTATATAAATTTTATTGGAATATATATTTTTACTAACCACCAGAATACGGTAACATAAAACACTTACCAATGTTTATAGCGCTTTCGTGTATCTTGTACACATCTTCAGTAAATTAAAATTTATTACAAGTCACAATTTAAAACTTCCTGCTCCTACCATGGTAGATAAGGAATAGTCGATTCTTATATTTAAAACAGTCTTGCCAACTTAATCAGTTGATTGTCGTATTCAATCTGTGTGTTGAATACGACAATCAACTGATTAAGTTGGCAAGACTGTTTTAAATATAAGAATCGACTATTCCTTATCTACCATGGTAGGAGCAGGAAGTTTTAAATTGTGACTTATAATAAATTTTAATTTACTGAAGATGTGTACAAGATACACGAAAGCGCTATAAACATTGGTAAGTGTTTTATGTTACCGTATTCTGGTGGTTAGTAAAAATATATATTCCAATTTTAAATAATACGGCTGTTTAAAAATCCTACATAGGATGTTTAATAAAATAAATTTTATTATATACACTTTTGTCGTAAAATGCATACTAAGGCCGCAATGTAAAAAAAATCGATTTTTCTCACGTTTTCATGAGAAAAAAACAAAAAATCGCAAATTATTGCTAAACTAAGCGTTATACAAAAAAATGTTTGAAATAAAAGTTGGAGAGTTTTAAATTCTCTACAACTTTTATCATATAAATTTTTGCTCTAAATTGCATATTAAAGCCATAATCTTAAAAAAACTTTGTTTTTACGTGAAAACAGCCTCACCCAGAATTTCAGCAAACATGACACCTACCCTATCTTGTAGAGAATAAAAAATTGAATAAACCAGGCGATTTTTAAAAAAATCGTATGACCAGTTTTTGAGAATATCGCAAAAAAGTGAAAAATTATACGAATAAACTACTACTTCCGTTTCACCGATTTTGATGAAAATGTTTGTGTAGGGTCCGGTAGTGGTATGTAACTTAAGTTTCAAGTTTCAAGTTCGTAGGATGTTCCGTTCTTGAGATATTTTGTATACACACACACACACACACAGACCAATCGCTAAAAACATGTTTGTGTGGGTTGAGGGGGTCTGAAAACGTATAGATCCGGTGAATAGTGGATTTCTGTAGAATCGACATGAAAAGAATACTTTCCTTCCTATATATTCATGTAGGCAAGAGAAAGTAATATACAAGTGTATACACAGTTATTAGTAAGTCACTAGTAACTGTTAAAAGTAACGGTGAACTCAAAATCAGTGTCACTGTGATCACAGTGAACGCTCTCGACAGTTGGGTCAAGTAGTACTTACGTCTTGCAACGTGTTGTGCTTCAAGTAATAACGGCCTCTTTTAGAGATGATGTTCGTCCTGGACTTCTTGTCGTGAGTGCTGCTCGTCACCTGGCACTGGATACTCCCTTTCCGGTCGTCTTCCACAATCATCCGGTTCTTGGACAACTGTTCCTGGATTAGTATCACCTGCAACAACACAACCCATGCCTTTGTGGGTAAACGCTGGTCACTTACAAGCTACCACAAATATCCCATTATACCGGGTGTTTGGAAAAGAACTCCCTCCTAGTTTCAATGTGTTGTAAAATCTGTACAAAGCGACATACACTATTGTAGTTTGTGGTGTTTGATTCATCAACTGTCCAAGTTTTGCTCCCATGCAGTTGGCAGGCCTGCTTGACCTTGAGACGCAGCAATGCTTAGTTCAGTTCAGTTCAGTTTGATGGAAGATCCTGTGATAGGTCCTTTCATTTTTATAGAAGGAACGATAAACGGGAACATTTACCACGACCTGTTGACTGAGTATGCCTTTCCCCAAATAGACGATATTGAGGCAGAAAAAGGGCTACTGTTTTTCCAACAAGATGGCGCCACACCTCATTACAGTAACCAAGTGCGCGCGGCTCTTGATACTCGCTTTCCGGGAAGGTGGATAGGCAGGTCTGGCCCAATCGCTTGGCCACCACGAAGCCCAGACTTAACCCCACTGGATTTTTTCTTTTGGGGCCTCATAAAAAATTTAGTGTATGGTGAAAAGATCCGAAACATCAATCATTTACGGGAAAGAATCGTCGCGGCGGTTGGGACAGTTACACCTGTTATGTTGGTGAATACGTGGAGAGAGGTGGAATATCGTCTCGACGTGTGCAGAGCTACAAATGGATCCCATGTTGAAGTCTACTAACATTAAACAAAACTTGAAGGTACACTCTTTAATTGTACGTACACGTTGATATAGTTTTTAATTAATTTCACCCATAAATTTTTACTTAAAACTAGGGAGTTCTTTTCCAAACACCCTGTATTTAAATCGGATGTCTCACAGGAAATGGTGGTGGCAGAACCTGCACATATCAGCTCACGGGTTTATTTGGTATAAACCTGCGTGCTGGTCTGCTGGCAGACTGCAGTGTTTGTATTCGCGGTTCGTGAAACCGCAGATAATAATACCTTATATGAAGGAAAAGATGAGAGTTACGTTCTAAAGGTAAAATCCTTTAGTCGTTTTAAGTGTTTAATAGTTTTAGGAACATTTTACCATTATTATAATCTATAAATACCTATTTAATAAATACAGTAATGTACGCATACAAAATTTAAGTTGGTTTAAAATAGTTAATTGTGGCTGTTTGCTTCTTCTTCTTTTCAAACTCCTTGTGGACTTCTTCATCCGGTATCATCAGCTCCTGAGTCCTCTTTTGATTTGAAGGGCCTTTTCCATGACGGGATCCATCTCCAACACGTTGTCAGCCAACGCGTTGCCATGCTGAGGATCTCGTTGATAATTTGTGAAGAAATGCTTGGCTTTGTTTCAGGATCGTCGAACAAATAAATAACTGTACGTACGTACGAAGAAATTAGACCGATACATGGCGGAAAACGTTCAGAGAAATTACAGTGTATGGTGCCTGGGCGTACGTATGGCGGTGGGGGTGGGGTGTTACTGGCGGGGCCCGGTACCCGGTGACGCACTCACTACGTACAGTACACGGAAATCTAGCTTGACTCATGGCGGCCGTCGCCATACTAGTGTGTGACTCAACATGATACGGATGCCAAAACATTTATTCAAACACGTTTTCAGAATTGTATGACTTCCCAACCAAGTACGGTGTACACAAGGTGAGAAAACGTAGTCTACGTATTTTAAGGTTTTAGGCCCACGGACAAAGTCCACGGAAAACCGAAACCCACGGATACCAAGCAATTACTGTACTACCGAGTCATTTTTTAGTCCTGTTACCCAATTGTTAATGTCTGGTAATTTTTTTCTAAGAAAGGGATATTTTGTTTTGTGACACAAAGTTGGTAGCCCTACTCAATTGGTATAGATACGACAGTTTGAGTTGATTCTCCTTGAGTTGCGTAAAATTTTGTGCTGTTTCCAGTTGTGTTACGAACAGAATATCTTTTACCCTAGAACAACGGGTTTTCATTCTTGAAACAATATTTTGCTACAAAATCGTATGCGAGTGTAAAAGAATCATTTCAAATTAAGTTTTTTGGTGTTGCTCCACTCTATTCTAGTCAATTTCTAGGCTAACTAACTGATTTTTAGAAGCAGGTATTGTTTGCAGCAGAAAACGTAGTGGTCGACCAACTCTCTTGGCAGATGACATTAAGAGAATGTGAAAACAAGATTGCTCAATTCTCCATGGAAAAGTTTACAAAAACTTTCCTCGCATGTTGATTTGTCATGTTCGAGTGCTCAGAAAGCTGCTAAAAAATTGAAATTGTATCCGTATCGCATACGATTAGTTCTAGAGCTTCAGCCTCCAGATTTAAACAAGAGATTGTTTTAGGATAAAAGACATTCTGTCCGTAGTACGACCGGAAATGGCACAAAATTTTACACAGCTCAAGGAGAATCAACTCACACTGCCATATCCATACTGGTTGAGTAGGGCTACCAACTTAGTGTCACAAAACAAAATTTATTTTTTTTAGAAAAATATTACCAGACATTAACAATTGGGAACAGGACTAAAAATTCACCCTGTAGTATTAGTATAAAAGTGATAGTTAACAAACATGAAATGTAAGGCATGCTCTTAAAACTAACAATAGGCTACAAATATGTGATAGGGCATCAATAATTAATACGAGTGGAAATGGTTAAATTTTATACATTTTTGCACGCATTTCAACCACTTTTCACATAAATATTTTCCACTCTAAAACAAGTCTCAAGTTTCAACAATCACTCTAAAAATTTGTTCCATCCGCAAAACTTTTTAACTAATTATGCTGTCCATTCTCCACGCTGTGCAATTTCAATTCGATTGATAAAATGATTACTTTAGATCCATTTTATCAAGAGTCAAGCCTCGATTAGGCAGACAAGCTTTAGGGCTTCGTTTAACCACATTTCTTTTATGTATTAAGAAAGAAAACAGTTTGAATCTTAGTTCTAGGTGAAGTTTTATTCTCTCTCTCTGTCCCTCTCTCTTTCTCTCTCAACCCCTCCCCCTCTCGCCTCTCCTCACTCTCTCTCCCTCCCTCTCCCTCACTCTATCTCCCTCCCCCTCCCCCTCACTCTCTCTCCCTCCCCCTCTCTTTCTCTCTCTCTCTCTCTTTTGCCGATTGATTTACTTTTTCTATAGTTTGTAATTAGGCGATAAGAACTGCCTTGAGGCTGGAGGGCAAGATAAGGGTCCCATCAAAGGAGATGGGCCACACCAGGATCTTCAAAGTGATCGAGGGGATGGGTGTGGTAGGTGGTCCTCGTGACCGTATGAATAAAGCATACGACTTCTCTGACACACTGAAGGTGGAAATTTTTGATCGGCAGGAGTGGGCGGAGGAGCAACCAGTTATACCGGAAGGAGCTTCCGTTTGGTATACTGATGGCTCAGTGATGAGCGGAAGAGCGGGATTGGGGGCCTGGGGGGCCGGGGGGGAAGATTTCCATGGCCCTAGGATGTACCGTAACCATCTTCCAAGCTGAATTATTGGCCATTAAGGTCTGTGCGGAGAGGTGCATTGAGAGGCGCCTCAGTGGGTCGCACATTTTTATTTTGTCCGATAGTCAGGCGGCCATCAAGGCTGTGAGTTCTTGTACTTTTGAGTCGAGATTGGCCTATGATTGTCGGGCAGTATTGAATGCCGTGGCCAGGCGTAACGTGGTAACGCTGCGTTGGGTGCCGGGGCACCAGGGAGTGTCTGGAAATGAGAGAGCGGATGCCTTAGCAAAGAAGGGTGCAGCCTCTCACTTCATAGGCCCAGAGCCATTCTGTGGAATTGGTGAAGGCTATTATAGAAGTATAATTAGGGTCTGGGAAAAGGAGGAAAAGACCTCCTATCGGGAGAAGGTGCCAGGCTGTGAACAGGCAAAGAAATTTATTGCCTATTCCAGCAAGAAGGCTGGAATATATAATAGACTAGGAAGACAGGACTTGAGGAGGGTAGTGGGCCTGATGACTGGTCACTGTAATCTTGGGTATCATTTATCCAAGATAGGAGTTGCTGGAGACAGCCTATGTAGATTCTGTCATGAGGCAGAAGAGAAGGCTGAGCATATTTTATGCAGCTGCAAAGTGGTTGGCTGCAAAAGAAGAGCGCTGATGGGTAGGGATGTGTTGACACCCTCTCAGGTAAGTGCACTAGATCTTAGGCAGATCCTGCGCTTTATTGAAAGTGTGGGTCTTGCTTAAATAAGGGATAGGGGCATTCACAAAAGATCTTTTAGGTCGCGGTGAGGAGGGGCTGAAGAAGCCTGAACGCCCTTGTTGTAATGAATGAATGAATGAATAGTTTGTAATTAAGATAAGAGTGTATTAATTGATATAACGCAATCGATAATTAGTTTTTCCCTATCTAATATTGGTTACAATTTTTTCTAACAAATATTTTCCTCTTAATGGCCGATGAATATGTGACTCGTATGAGTGGTGGACATAACTGACGCACCTTTTCGCAGCCCCTCACAACAAAATAACCACCAGGATCGTGCGGGCATTCGTTCATCTTGGACAACTCGTACTCCGATTTACCACTCAGCACACAATTTGAACTGCGCAACATTATCGGCATCCTGCAATAGAAAACACTCATCATTAGGCCTACTATCACACAACAACAGTTCCAACTAACTAATTGATAACCGGTGAATACTCTCAAAATGCATAGCTCAATAGTTGAGCCGCTCTTAGTTTGCTCCTCCTCCTCCTCCTCCTCCTAGTGTCTGTCAACAAACAAAAGCCACCTACTACTAGAGGGTGCACGCTACACTCCACCACTTTACAACTATCCTATTCCTCCTATTAAGTTAACTATTTTTACTTTCTCTTGCCTATATGAATAAATAGGACGGAAAGTATTGTTTTCATGCCCATTTTAAGAAATCGAGTTTTCACCAGATCTATACGTTTTCAGACCCCCTGAACCCAAAAAACATGTTTTTAGCGATTGGTGTGAGTGTGTGTATCAACAAAATATCTCAAGTACAGAACACCGTACGAACTTCAAACTTAAGTTACATTCCACTACCGGACCCGACACGAACATTTTCATCAAAATCGGTCAACCAGAAGTAGTAGTTTATTCGTGTAATTTTTCACTTCTTTGCGATTTTCTTAAAAACTGGTCCTACGATTTTTTTTAAAATCGCCTCATTTACTCAATTTTTTATTCTCTACAAGATAGGGTAGGCGCCATGTTTGCTGAAATTCTTAGTGAGGGTGTTTTCATGTAAAAACAGTGTTTTTTTAAGATTACGGCTTTAACATGTATTATAGCGCAAAAATTTATATAATAAAAAATGTAGAGAATTTAAAATCCTACAACTTTTATTTCAAACATTTTTTTGTATAACACTTAGTTTAGCGGTAATTAGCGATTTTCTGTTTTTTTCTCACGAAAACGTGTGAAAAATCTATTTTTTTAATATTTTGGCCTTAGTATTCATTTTATGACAAAAGTGTATAAAATCAATTTTATAGAAAATTAAAAGATCTACAACTTTTATTTAGAGCATTTTTCTCTACAGAGCCTAGTTGAGCGTGAATGAGTGATTTTCCATATTTTTAGGCCAAACTGAGGTTGATTTTCATTTTGAGTGTTTTCTCATGATTGAAATAAGGTTAGTTTTTTATTTATTTCTAATGTTTTATTACTAATGTTAGTTTTATGGTTAGTTATTTGCACTGGCCAGAGAAAGTCGTGTGAGTGTTTCTCACCAGATTTTTACTTTCTCTTGCCTATTTAAACTATAAGAACTTTAAGTACTAAAAACATGTCATGATATGATGTACACCTATTTCATTTATAAAAATACTTTTAAAAGTATTTTGTATTTAAATACTTTTGAAAATATTTTGTTGTTGCTTTTTAATCAGCGTGTACACATTTTTATACAATGCGCATGCTCAGTGACGTCATTATTTGTTTACATTAGGAGCAAACTAAGAGAGGCTGGACTGTAGATACTTGAGTCACAAGTTTGCCTTTGGTTTTAACGAGGGGTAAAGGGGGGGGAAAGCATCAGTGTGCATGCGCGACTGCTTCGGTATCAGTTCACCACCGCAACAACATTAACTATGCTTAGAGGACATACAGTATATCGCACAACCTTTTCTACGTTAACTGTACCAACATAAAGTTCAGCCTTTCTTAGTTTGCTCCTAATCTAAACAAATAATGACATCACTGAGCATGCGCATTATATCAAAATGAGTACACACTGATTGAAAAGTAACAACAAAGTACTTTCAAAAGTATTTAAATACAAAATACTTTTAAAACAATTTTTCTATATGAAACTGTTAGGCCTACATCATATCATGACTGATGGTTTAAGTACTAATAAATTTAAAACGTGGTTAATTTAATAGGAATACTACATCCATAGGGTGGTGGAGTGTAGCGTGCACCCTACAGGGTAGTAGGTGGCTTTTGTTTGTTGACAGAAGGAGGAGCATAACAACGGCTCAACTATAACTGTTTGTAACCATAATCGGTAATGTCGGTTTTTCAAAAACGTTATCGGACTACTCACAATGCTGAGCGAATTCTGATATGCGATATAATAAACTGCTGTCAAGTACCTTTCTGCGCCTCTTAACGAAAGCCATGAGCAAGTGGCTAACTACTGTGATGTTTCTCTTTCCACAATTCAAAATATAAAGAAGGAAGTTACAAGACGTGAAGAAGATAAGTTTTAAGTACTTCATCAACAGTTTTTTGACACATGGTAAAAAATCTGGTGTGAGACACTCACACAACTTTCTCTTGCCAGTGCAAATAATTAACAATAAACCTAACATTAGAAATAAACAAAAAACTAACCTCAATAAACATAACCTTATTTTAATCATGAGTGAAAGACGCAAAATGAAAATCGACCTCAGTTTGGCTTAGAAATACGGAAAATCACTCTTTCACGCTAAACTAGGCTCTGAACTGAAAAATGCTTAAAATAAAAGTTGTAGATCTTTTAATTTTCTATAAAATTTATTATATACACTTTTGTCGTAAAATGCATTCAAAGGCCGAAATCTTAAAAAAATCAATTTTTCACACGTTTTCGTGAGAAAAAATCAGAAAATCGCTAATACTGCTAAACTAAGCGTTATACAAAAAAATGTTTGAAATAAAAGTTGTAGAATTTTAAATTCTCTACAACTTTTATTATATAAATTTTTGCACTAAATTGCATATTAAAGCCGTAATCTTTAAAAAACTATGTTTTTACGTAAAAACACCCTCACCCAGAATTTCAGCAAACATGACACGCCTAACCTATCTTGTAGAGAATAAAAAATTGAGTAAACCAGGCGATTTAAAAAAAAATCGTAAAACCAGTTTCTGAGAAAATCGCAAAAAAGTGAAAAATTACACGAATGAACTACTACTTCTGGTTGACCGATTTTGATGAAAATGTTCATGTCGGGTCCGGTAGTGGTATGTAACTTAAGTTTCAAGTTTCAAGTTCATACGATGTTTCGTTCTTGAGATATTCTGTTTACACACACACACACACAGACCAATCGCTAAAAACATGTTTTTTGGGTTCAGGGGGTCTGAAAACATATAGTTCCGGTGAAAACTCGGTTTCAAAAAATCGACATGAAAACAATACTTTCCTTCCTATATATTCATATAGGCAAGAGAAAGTAAAAAAGGAAACGATTATATCAATAAGAAAGTGATGCCAACATGTGAAAAGTTATTACCAGTTTTGAAATAAACGCTAAATTTTAGTTGCAAACTTTGTACGTTAAGAAAAATTTTAAACGAAAAGGGGTTAAGAGGAAAAAGTGTCAGCCACAATAAAGTATATAAGTATAATTAGTATAAGTAAATAAGTACCGTATTGTTCCGAATACAAGCCGCAGTTTTTTCCTAAAAATCGGTTCCATAATTTGACGAGCGGCTTGCATTCGCGCTTTAATAATATTAATGGTTTCTTATTAAGCATAAGTAGGTATGAAGAGAGAGAGAGAGAGAGAGAGAAACATGCACTCCTTATACGCACACTTCTTACGTCTAAGTGTATTTGATAGTACAGTAATTTTTTCTTATAAAATAAAATATTTTCAAAAACATACAAGTACTGTACTTGAAATTTGTTTTCTAAGTTTTGATCGTAATTTTTCCGATGCGGCTTAAATTCGGGTGCGGCTTGTTTTCGGAATAATACGGTATATAAGTTCTATTTTATATAATAAATTTCACTAACCTTCTTTTTAAACTGCGTCAACTTTTATCATTACTTACATGTATTTCGGTGGATCCACCATCATCAGAGTAAATAACATAATTGAAACTAAAAAAATTTTTATTTATTTAAAATCTATAGAAGATGATATATCTTCAGTCATTTGTATAAAACTGACTTAAAATTAATTTCCACTAATTTTTCCCTTCTCATATTTACTCAGTAAATATGAGTATGAGTGTGACAGTAAATTTAGTAAATATGAGAAGGGAAAAATTAGAGGAAATTAATTTTAAGTCAGTTTTATACAAATGACTGAAGATGTATCATCTTCTATAGATTTTAAATAAATAAAAAATTTTTTAGTTTCAATTATGTTATTTACTGTGATGATGGTGGATCCACCGAAATACATGTAAGTAATGATAAAAGTTGACGCAGTTTAAAAAGAAGGTTAGTGAAATTTATTACATGAAATAATTTTTATTTTAAAATTTAAAGTCCATTAACGTGCCAAAAGTTGTTTGTTTCGTGTGTTTTGTGTTACGTAATTTTCAACATTTATTTATTGTTTTATTTTAATGTAATGTCTTCTTGAAAAAATAAAGCAATTATTCATTCAGAATTATTGCATCAGTTACAAGGAAACTTTGACAAGGAATTACACGAAGGAGCTTACCTGCATCGTGTCAAACTATTAAAGAAAAGTAAATGATTAACCACGTTACAGTTAAAGAGTTTGCCCATAACAGACGACAGGTGGAGTGTCAAATAATTTACACTCAATCTGTTAGTTGCAGGGCTAAAATAAATAGTTCTGTTTCTTATCACATGGTCACCCAATTAAATGACTGAATAATTTAAGAAGAGAAGAGGTAGAGGTGTATTGTGACACTAATCAGAGTTATCTCCTCTGGGAGTAATGGATTTCATTATACAGCCAGACCCCGTGGTGAATGAAGTGAAAGTGTCATTTGCAGAGTGGAAAATATATACTTTTCAGAGGGCCTGGCATGCTGATAAGTGTACTTTTCCACTCAGTGAGGAAGGCAAGGTAAACCACCTCACTCCTCGATTTACTTAGTAAAACCTCTACACGTTCAAACCAGCCTTTTGGCTGATGACCTAAACAACAGTTAAAGAGTAACTATATAAAAGAATAAATTAAAATAAAAAAAGAAAAGGTTGCTTTATAATGACGGCAACATTATGGTAAATGTTTTTTGATTGAATAGTACAATATTTAACAGCATGCCGTCATAGAAATTCCTCACACGGATCACGAGCTGGTGCGCTTACTGTAAACAGTTTTAGCTGTTTGAATAGTGGCTCCTAACATACACCTTCCATTATTACCAGACATTAAAATAGCATAATGGACACAAGTTACTATTAGACTGTGAACATTTTCCACTGATAGTGTTTTACTATGATACTGTAATGCTTTTACGCCGGTCCGTAGTTCATATTTTGCCCTTTGTTGGGGGCGCTGTGATGGGGTTGCTGCTGCCGATAGATAGCGCAGCGGTCACACCTCTCACGGCGCATCTACCAAGTGGCACGATGGTATCTACCCACCGGCCGATGCAAAAGTTGAACGTGATTAGGCAGTATCGAGTCTATGTGATCGAAGATCGATATGGAGGAATTGATAGCTCAACCTTGAGTCAGTTCTTTCTGTCATTTACACCTCCATTCCCTACCCCTCGCTTCACTGGCGACTGCTCCTCTTCAGAGGCAGCGGTGAAAGGTGTTCGCTGCGTCAGCGACTGCTCCTATTTGATTAGGCAGCGGTACAGACGACCTTGCTTCGCTTCACCAGCAACTGCTCCTCTTTGGAGGCAGCGGTAAAAGGTGTTCGCTGCGTCAGCGACTGCTCCTATTTGATTAGGCAGCGGTACAGACGACCTTGCTTCGCTTCACCAGCAACTGCTCCTCTTTGGAGGCAGCGGTAAAAGGTGTTCGCTGCGTCGGCAACTGCTCCTAATCGTTTAGGCAGCGGTAAAGATGACCTCCCCTCCTTCGCTATAAGCATCTGGTAATTTTGAACTATGCTGCCCGGCCGGTCCTATGAGCTCTACAGACTGCGCTACTATTAGTCGGTGGCGACAACTATTTAACCTGGCAATTAGTACAGAAATCCAAGACAACGACCCATCCGTTGTCACTCCCAGAGACTTCATTATTTCATGTCCTAACTTTTCTACTTTCTTTCGTATCAAGTTTGTTTTTTAATTGAATCGGGTATTGCAGAAACAACACATGCGCTGAAAAGTAAATTTTACAGACACGATAAAAAAATCTGGTGTGAAACACTCACACAACTTTCTCTTGCCAATGTAAATAATTAACAATAAACCTAACATTAGCATTAAAACATCAGAAATGAACACAAAACTAACCTCAAAAAACATTAGTGAAATACGCAAAATAAAAATCGACCTCAGTTTAGATTAAAAAAAAAGGAAAATCACTCATTCACGCTTAACTAGGCACTGTACAAAAAAATGCTTAAAATGAAAGTTGTAGATCTCTTAATTTCCTATAAATTTTATTTTATACACTTTTGTCGTAAAATGCATTCTAAGGCCGAAATCTTAAAAAAATCGATTTTTCACACGTTTTCGTGAGAAAAAAACAGAAAATTGCTAATTACCGCTAAACTAAGCGTTATACAAAAAAATGTTTGAAATAAAAGTTGTAGAATTTTACATTCTCTACAACTTTTATTATATAACGTTTTGCGCTAAAATGCATATTAAAGCCGCAATCTTAAAAAGAAAATGTTTTTACGTAAAAACAGCCTCACGCAGAATTTCAGTAAACATGGCGCCTACCCTATCTTGTAGAGAATAAAAAATTCAGTAAACCAGGCAATTTTAAAAAAAATCGTAGGACCAGTTTTTGAGAAAATTGCAAAAAAGTGAAAAATTATACAAATAAACTACTACTTCCGGTTGACGGATTTTGATGAAAATGTTCGTGTCGGGTCCGGTAGTAGTATGTAACTTAAGTTTCAAGTTTCAAATTCGTACGATGTTCCGTTCTTGAGTTATTTTGTATACACACACACACACACACACTCACAGAAACACACACAGACCAATCACTAAAAACATGTTTTTGGGTTCAGGGGGTCTGAAAATGTATAGATCCGGTGAAAACTTGATTTTGAAAAACCGACATGAAAACAATACTTTCGTTCCTATATATTCAGATGGGCAAGAGAAAGTAAAAACAGCACGGCGTCGCACGCTTGTTGTTTTTGGATTTACACATTTTCTGTTGTTAGTTTATTTAGCCGTATCTACAGGTTGGTCTTTAGGGACTAATGTGTGTTTTGGTACTGAAATGGTGGAAAGAGTTAAAATTCCCACGGACCTTTTTTTTTTTTTTTACTACTTGCATCCTGGAGACTCCAAAGGGAGTATAGGAGATGTCATTTATCACCAATGTGATAAATTTATCACTTACCACTAAAATTTGTTTTTGCTACTGCTTACTTCAGTAGGCTTGTCATGAACCCTATCGAATTAAATATCACACACAATAAATAATAAAAATAAATCAAACACAATGATAAATTTATCGCTTACCAATAATTTCCCCCTACCACTGCTTAACTCAGCAGGCTTGTCAAGAACCCCTTTGTATCAAATTGTACACAATATTTGTTTAATTAAAGTTAAATACCAAAACTATTTAGAAAGGAATTTGTGCACACTGTAAAATGTTTCATCAATCAAATATTGTTTTAGCTTTTTTTAAAAATGACTTAAATTGTCACAACTTTTTAAACCTTGAGGCAATTTATTGATGTATTTTCTACGTGCATAAGTTGGTTTTTGTTCAAACAATTTAGTGTTGTGATTAGCAACATAATAATCGATTCTGTTTCTTGTGTAGTGGTTGTGAACATCTAAATTCTGTAAAAAGGTATTTTTCTTTACGTACATTATCACTTGAAAAATGTACAAAGAAGGAACTGTGAGCAATTGGAGCTGTTTAAATAGTGATCTGCATGAGGTAAGGTGGTTGACTCCCATCATACACCTAATAGCTTTTTTCTGCATTTTAAAAACTCTTTCCATGTTACCCTGTGATGAATTACCCCATACTAATATGGCATACCTGATATGAGATAAAATTAAACCATGATAAGTTGCTATAAGCAATTTTTTATCATTTAATCTGGCAATTTGTTTTAATCCAAATACCCCAGATGATATTTTACTACAAATTTGATCGGTGTAATATATCATTTTGCTTTGTAGGCTAGCGCGCGCGCGCTAGTCACTGCGCCATGAAGGTGTTTAGTCATACACACATACTCTAACAGGCATTACACAGTGTGTGTAGACCTAGTGTTATTTCTCAACTAAAATATTATGTTCAATTAATAGGCCTCGTTTGTTAATTGTTCAGAAATGAATTTATGAACGAAAAGGAAAAATGGTCAAAATGTTAACTTATGTTGTTTCTGCAATGCCCGGTTCAATTGTAAATACCAATACTTTTTAAAGTTAACTTTTAAACTTTTGTCGATCATTCAGCAAATAAAATAAAACTCTACCGTTAGATATAGCATCTTCTTAAAAGATTTTAACGCAATTAGTTTCAATTTTTACTTTCTCTTGCCTATATGAATATAACAGAAAGGAAAGTATTGTTTCCATGTCGATCACAACAAATACACTCTTCACCAAATCTACACATTTTCAGTCCCCCTGAACCCAAAAAACATGTTTTTAACAATTGGTCTGTGTGTGTGTGTGTGTGTGTGTGTGTGTGTGTGTGTGTGTGTGTGTGTGTGTGTGTGTGTGAACAGAATATCTCAAGAACGAAACATTGTACAACTTTGAAACTTGAAACTTAAGTTACATACCACTACCGGACGCGACACAAACATTTTCATCAAAATCGGTCAATCGGAAGTAGTAGTTTATTCGTGTAATTTTTCACTTTTTTGCGATTTTCTTAAAAACTGGTCCTACGATTTTTTTTAAAATCACTTGGTTTACTAAATTTTTTATTCTCTACAAGATAGGGTAGGGCACCATGTTTGCTGAAATTATTGGTGAGGCTATTTTCACGTAAAGAAATTGTTTTTTTAAGATTACGGCTTAAAATGAATTTTGGCGCAAAAATTTATACAATAAAAGTTGTAGAGAATTTAAAGACCTACAACTTTTATTTTAATCATTTTTTTGTATAACGCTTAGTTTAGCAGTAATTAGCGATTTTCTGATTTTTTTCTCACGAAAACGGTGTAAAAAATCGATTTTTTTTAAGATTTCGGTTTAGAATGCATTTTACGACAAAAAAGTATAAAATAAATTTTAGAGGAAATTAAATTATAATCCAAACTGAGTTCGATTTTCATTTTGCGTCTTTCACTCATGATTAAAATAAGGTTATGTTTATTGAGGTTAGTTCTGTTATTTATTTCTAATGTTTTATTACTAATATTAGGTTTATTGTTAATTATTTGCACTGGCAAGAGAAAGTTGTGCGAGTGTTTCACACCAGATTTTTTTCTTTGTAATTGTTCAGTTCGTTTTTATAGCTCAAGACGATTACATTGAAGGGGACAAAATAAATGAGAATTTTCATTCAAAATTATCAATTTGAAAGACATAAAGCGAGCCAACTGTACTGTACGTGCACCATCTCACCATCTCTGTCACACGAGGAAGTGGGGCAGGTGGCTACCCTCGTATAGTATACTCGTTTAGTATTTTTAACGGGTTGTCAGGGTACAGTTGAAGCCGTAAATTTAGTATATTTGCAGGTCTCGATTCAAAATAGCTTACTCTTTTAGATTTACTTCGAAATTATGTTATTTGTAGTTTAAAATTATATAAGAAATAACGCGTAAATCGTAAACGGTAAATGGAAAATTCAAACGAGAAATATATTTTATTATAACAGGCGAAAATAAACCTAAAAATCTGGTGTGAAACACTCACACGACTTTCTCTTGCCAATGCAAATAATGACCAATATAAATCTAACATTAGCGATAAAACATTAGAAATAAACAAAAAACTAACCTCAATAAACATAACCTTATTTTAATCATCACTGAAAGGCGCAAAATGAAAATCGACCTCAGTTTGGCTTAAAAATACGGAAAATCACTTTTTCACGCTAAACTAGGCTCTGTAGAGAAAAATGCTATTTATAAAATTTGTAGATCTTTTAATTTCCTATAAATTTGATTATATACACTTTTGTCGTAAAGTGCATATTTAGGCCAAAATCTTAATAAAATCGATTTTTCACACGTTTTCATGAGAAAAAACAGAAAATTGCTAATTACCGCTGAACTAAGTGTTATACAAAAAAATGTTTGAAATAAAAGTTGTAAAATGTTAAATAATCTACAAATTTTATTATATAAATTTATGCGCTAAAGTGCATATTAAAGCCGCAATCTGAAAAAAAACAACTGTTTTACGTAAAAAAACAGCCTCACCAAGAATTTCAGCAAACATGGCACTCATCCTATCTTGTAGAGCATAAAAAATTTAGTAAATTAAGCGATTTTAAAAAAAAATCGTAGAACCAGTTCTTGAGAAAATCGAAAAAAAGTGAAAAATTACACGAATAAACTACTACTTCTGGTTGACCGATTTTGATGAAAATGTTCATGTCGGGTCCGGTAGTAATATGTAACTTAAGTTTCAAATTCGTATGATGTTTCGTTCTCAAGATATTCTGTTCACACACACATACACACACACACACCAATCGCTAAAAACATGTTTTTTGGGTTCAGGGAGTCTGAAAATGTGTAGATCCGGTGAAAACTCGATTTCTTGAAATCGACATGAAAACAATACTTTCCTTCCTATATATTCACTCGCCACTCCAGCGGCGCTTCGCGCCGCTTCCGTGTCTCGACCTCAGAGGGGTAGGTGGATCAGAACCATTTGCCACAAGGTGAAGTTCGGCCGCCAAAGGGGCTGGGTGGATCACAATATTTAAAAATTTCAAGAATTTTTTTTTATGAAAGTTTAAAGATGAAGTTTAAAGTTTCAAAATTTAAAATTTGATGGTTTTACAATTTTAGGTTAATGTTTACAGTTTCAAAATTTCAACTTTAAATGTTGTGGTTTGAATGTATGTTACTTTGAGTTTTTCGTTTTCTCATGCGACCTAAAAATTTTCGGGTTACCAAATTTTTATGTAATTTTCTTCGCTAAATAACATGTTAAAAAAATATTTGTATTCCGAAAATTTTAAAATTTTTGTTGGGGTAGTAATCACCATAGGACCCCGCCTAAAATTTAATAATTTCTTCGTGACTCTAGGGGTATGTGTAACGTTTTGTTAATAAACGTTTGCGAAAAAACGTTGTGATGGTGTAAAGAAAGAAAAACGTGAAAACGGCAAGCCCTAAAAGCCTGAATGCTAGTGTTTTGAGTTTTCTTAGCGAAGAGGTAGGTTAAGGAAAACTTTAGTTACATGGCCTTGAAGTACTTTGAGAGAGGCACAAAAAAGATTCTATACAATTTTCCTCTACGAAGCACCGTTCAGGAGGTAAAAACATACAACCCCCTACCAATGGTAAGGGGGTGGAACCTGAAAGTTATCGCGTTACCAAATTTTTATTTAACTTTTAACGTCGAAAACATGCCGTTAAATACATTTTGTATTCTAAATATTTAGAAATTTCATAATTTTTGGGTAGGGATAGCAACCCCCATTGGATCGCTTTTTTAAATTTTAAAAATTACCTGTGTTGCTATAAGTACCTGTGACGTTTTTCTAATAAAAATTTGCCTAAAAACCGTTTTGAAGGTGTAAAGATAGGAAAACTGAAAACGGTAAACCCCAAAAAACCGAAATTTGGTTTTTGTAGTTTACTCAGAGGACCGGTGGGTTAAGGGCAACTTTATTTATATAATCTTGAAGTACTTTTTGTGGGACACATAACAGGTTCATGCAGTTTGTCCCTATTATTCACTGTAAAGGAGATAAGGAAATACAACCCCTACCGCAGGCTAGAGGGTGCTAATTTAAAATTTTCGGGTTATAAAATTCTTTTGGAATTTTTACGCCAAACAACATGCCGTCAAAAGACTTTTTGTATTCTAAAAATATAAACATTTCATATCTTTTGGATAAGGGCAGCGACCCCCGTAGACCCCGATTTAAAATTTGAAAAATTACCCGTGTCGCTTCGGGTACGTGTAACTGTTTAAAAATAAAAATTTGACGAAATAACCCATTTTGAAGGTGTAAAGAAAGAACAACATGCAAACGGCAAACCCCAAAAAGCCGAAATTTTGTTTTTTGAGTTTTCACACCGAACCGGCAAGTTAAGGGCAACGATAACTATATAGTTTTAAAGTACTTTGCAAGGGGCACAAAAAATATTCTATACAATTTTTCGCTACGATGCACCGTTTAGGAGATAAAAAAATACAACCCCTACCGCAGGCTAGAGGGTGTTAATTGAACATTTTCGGGTTATCAAATATTTGTGTAATTTTTAATGCCAAACATCATGCCGTTAACAAATTTTTTGTAGTCTAAAAATTTAAAATTTTCATTATGTTTAGATAAGGGTAGCAACCCCCGTAGAATCCCGATCTAAAATTTGAAAAATTTTCCGTAATGCGGGGGGTACGTGTAATGTGTTCCTACCAAAAGTTTGCCAAAGAAACCCGTTTTGATGGTGTTACAAAAGAAAACTTAAAAATTGCAACCCCAAAAAGGCGAAATTTTGTTTTTTGAGTTTTCTCACCGAACCGGCAAGTTGAGAACAACGAAAGCTATATGGTTTTGAAGTACATTAAAAGGGGTACAAAAAATATTCTATACAATTTATTTTTACGATGCACCGTTTAGAAGATAAAAAAATACAAACCCTACTGCAAAAAAGCGGGTGCAACTTTAAAATTTTCGGATTATCATATTTTTATGTATTTTTTAACTCCAAACAATATACCGCTAACAGATTTTTTAATTTATAAAAATTTAAAAATTTCATAATTTTTAAATAAGGGTACCAAACCCCGTAGGACGCCGATCTAAAATTTGAAAAGTCACCCGTGATTCCGGGAGTTAGTGTAATGTGGTCCTAATAAAAATTTGTCAATGAAACCCGTCTTCGTGGTGTTACAAAGAAAAACCTAAAAACTGCAACCCCGAAAAAGCCGAATTTTTGTTTTTTGAGTTTTTCCAGCGAACCGGCGGGTTAAGGGCAACTTTATATATATGGTCTTTACGTACTTCGGGAGGGGAACAGTGGCCTTTGCGCTACGAAACTTCGTTAAAAAGATCGAAATATTCGCGCGCCTCCTCTGAGCTTTCGAAAAGAGATACTTTAAATTTCCCATTTTTCCCGGGGGTTTCAGCCGACGCCCGAGAAAAAAGGTCCTCAGGGATTTTGCTTCTAGAGACCTCCTAATAGGCGAGAATTTCCATCAGTGAGTCAGTCAGTGACCCCTGGGGCTTTATATAATATAGACTCGCCACTCCAGCGGCGCTGCGCGCCGCTTCCGTGTCTCGCATCACAGGGGTAGGTGGATCAGAATACATTAAGCGGATCAGAACAATAAAAGTACGGGCGCTGCGCGCCCGCACTTTGTCATAGGGTGAAGTTCGGCCGCCAAGGGGGTTAGGTGGATCTGAATTTTACAAGCGAATCAGAACCATGAAAGTTCGGCCGCCAAAGGGGTTAGGTGGATCTGAATTTATAAGTGGATAGGGGAAAGTTGGGTCAAGGGGTTACGTGGATAAGAATAATCAGTTTTTAAGTTGAGGTTAATGTTTCAAAATGCGTTGAGAGGTCGGAGTTTTAATTTTTAAGTTTACACCTTGAAGTTTTGAAATATGACGTGTTTTAGTTTTAATGGGTGGCTTTTTAAAATTTCAAAATTTATACGTTTAAAAATTTTCGTTTGTTTAGTGAAAAAATACGCTTATCAGCATGCCTGGCCCTCTAAACAGCACAGATTTTCCACTCTGCAAATGCCTTCTTCACTTCATTCACCACAGGGTCTGGCTGTATAATGAAATTCATTACTTTCAGAGGAGACAACTCTGATTCGTGTCTTTTGCACTTCTACCTCTTCTGTTCTAAAATCATTCAGTCATTTAATTGGCTGACCATTTGAGAAGAAACAGATGTATTTATTTTAGCCCTGCAACGGACAGATTAAGTGTAAATAAATTGACACCACACCTGTCTGTTAAGGCAGAAGATATTGTTAAGTTAGAAGATATTTTCCTTTTTTAGGTTTAGGTTTCATGTTTAAGAGATTTACGTTTAGAATGTAAGAATTTTAATGTTTGACTTTTATAATTTTAAGGTTTGAAATTGTAAAAAGTGAGGTTCGAAAGTTTCGGGTTGCTTTTGATGTTTAAAGATTGAGAGTTGCAATTGTCAACTATTTTGATAAAGTATTCTCAAATATTCTCATGTTTAAAGTTTGAAAGTTTACGGTTTGGACGTTATATATTTGAAGGAAAACAGTATTAAGATTCAAAGTTCACAGTGTGAAGCTTTTAAAGTTTGAGGTTCAATGTTAAAATTATAAAGTTCGATAAAATATTAGTTTTTGAGCTCAAAAATCGAAGTAACGCATAGCTAAGTCGATTGCTGAAGCGCTTGAGGTCAAAAACAGAATTTAAAAAATTCAAATCCATTTATAAAATCAGGGTAACTTTTTACCGTATCTAAGACAAAGCAATTGAATTCTACGCAAAAAACTACGTAATATAAAGAAATAAAAAAGTATCTACATAATAACCTGGATTTATCATGCGTTTTCAAATATAATTTTAAGTTAAAACTCAATGCAATTAATTCAAAACACCGTATTTTTTCGGGAGTACCCTGTATCGGTTCGGCGACTTTATTTTCAGAATCTCCGTTAAAAAAACGTTAAATATTAGTAATAACAAAATGGCTACAAACAACGTTTTAAAACTCATTTGAAAAATACCTCTGTAAAAGAAACAAATGTCTCAGGGTAATCTTTTCTCAAAATCAAACATTTTCAAATGGGACTTTAACCTATTTTTGGGTCTAGATAGTCATAGGTATTTAGTACAATTTTTAAATTCAGTAAAATAGTACTTCCTGAGCTAAGTCATCGGATAACTGCATAGCCACGTCGATTGCTGAAGTACTTGGAATCAAAAACTGCGATTTAATTTTTCAAATCCATTTACAAAACCACGGTAACTTTTGTCCGTATCCGGGACAAAAAATCGAATTCTACGCAAAAAACTACGTAATATAAAGAAATAAAAAAGTATCTACATAATATCCACGATTTATCATGAGTTTTCAAATATAATTTTAAGTTAAAACTTGTTGGAAATAATTTAAATCACCGTAATTATTCGGGAGTACCCTGTATCGCTTCAGCGATTTTATTTTCAGAATCTCCGTTAAAAAATCGTTAATATTAGTAATAACAAAAAGTCTACCGAAACATTTTAAATACATTTTTGTCGATTGAATTATAAACACAAAATATTTTTCCCGCTTCTTAACATATAGAAACCGCCGCCCCGCGGACAAAATTGAAAACAATGGACGATACAGATATGCGTTTTTTGCGTATTTCTTAATTGATTATTATTAACTTAGAAATATACTACAAAATTCCAATTAAGCACAACTAACCATCAGCAAAGTATCCATGTGCAAAATGTGTTAAATCCCGAAATTTAATATTGGTTACGTCAAAATTACAATTTTTAAACTTTTCACTCCCCTGTAATTTCTATGGCATTTATGAAGCTAAAAACATGCTGGGGCTTTACATAAGCACCTCCTTAAACTGGTCAAACATAATGTGTTGCAATAAAGTGCTTCTACACTCCAGGAGGCCATTGTAAATATTTTAACTCCAAGAGTTTAACGACGGATTTTTTTAAAAAATCATTTGAAAAATACCTCTTGTAAAAAAAAACAAATGTCTCAGAGGACGTTTTCTTTATAATCGACTGGTTTTCAAATTGGAGTAAAAAACCTGTTTACGGGTCTGTAAGACCTTAGGTAAGTAGTAGAATTTCAAAATTCAATATAGTCCTATTTCTTAAGCTCAAAAATTGAAAAAACGCATAGCCAAGTGGATTGCTGAAGTGCTTGGGGTCTTAAATGGCGTTTAAAAATTTCAAATCCATTTATAAAATCAGGGTCACTTTCTTCCGGATTTTAGACAATAAAACCGAATTCTACGCTAAAAACTACTTAATATAAAAAAATAAAAAAGTGTCTACATGTTAACGGCGATTTATCATGAATTTTTAAAAATCAATTTTGAAAATCCCGAAATTCGTTGTTTTTATCCCGGTTTTCCAGAAAACGGTTAAATATTTTTGAAATCCGTTAATTAAACCTAACGTTTTTGCTCATTCCCGACAAAAAAGGTGTCGGTGACTTTTTCGCTAGGAAGCCTCTATAACGCGTCCAAAGAAATAGCCTCCTCCACCGCCACTCCAAATAAAAATGCATGACATTTAATCCGAGCTAATCGTGCAGCTTTAATGTAGAACTAATGAGAATATATAATAAAAATTTCAGCAAAAATCCTAATGGGTAGAAAATTAGTTTATTCAAATTTATGGAGTGACGGGTACCCGTGAAATTTGCTGTTACACAAAACCCTATGTAATTTTAGTAGCTGAAAACGTTGCATTTAAAATATTTTGTAAAAATTGAATTTTTAAATTTCTCTTATTTTTCCCCTCCTCCAAACGCCATAAATTAAGTAAAAAGTTTACTGTTCCGCATTTTTCCTGGGGGTTTTGGCGCAAGGCGGTCACGGTACAATAACTAGTTTAGCTGTGCAAAGCACCCAGATGGCTGTGAATTTTTCGTTATTTTAATTTGAAAATTTTCCCCTTCTCCGTGACTTGGAAGCTCCAGGAAGGAGTGAAAATGTTTTTAAACATATCGACCCAGCCTACCTCAACGAGACGAAGAAAAAATAATCAGCAACATTTTTTGATCCGACGCACCGTTAAGAATTTCTAAAAACTACCCCTAAAACCCTGCCACCCCTAAGAGGGTTACATGAAAATTGGCAATTTTCTGGCCGGTTTCAGCGCAAGACGGAGAAAAAAGGTCCTAACAAAAAACACTCTCCGAGGCTTCCTTCTAGGTTAGAATTTATGTCAGTGAGTGAGTGAGTGAGTGAGTGTCCGAAATAAATCTATAAAAATGTAAGTAAGATAATTAGTAGGAGGGGGGGGTAAATAAAGCAAGCGGAGAACACGCTGCACGACGGGAGAGATACCTCATAATTGAAGAGCTGAGTGGATGAAAGTGCTATGTGTCATTTTTTTAAAACGTAATTTTCATGATTGATGAATATTACAAGCAAATTTAGTTACTTAGGTGGGATACAATGCTCTATTTCAATAGTTTAAGGAAATACTAGAGGATCAAGAGAGCATGTGCCATATAATTTTGTGTTTTGTATTGAATAATAAGAGGGGTAAAGATCACCTTGTTCCTCCATAGTAGACGACATTATCAGTAACAGTTAACTCTAATAATAAACATTGAAAGTCATCAATAAAAGTTATTAAAAATTTCTTTAAAAGATTCCCTAATGAAAAATTTTGTCTTCTATTATTGAAATAGCCTACTGTTCATCCATTTTCTCAAAGGTAATAGAATTTTTGTGGATGAAAGGGAAAGTTGTAAGAAAACTGATATAGAAAAATAATGTTGAAAAGTGAAATTTTAAGAATTTTTAAATTTATTTATAACGTTTACGGACAATAAGTACTGTAGGTACCAAAATAAAATCATACTCCAAACTCACAAGAAGAAGTTGGGAGTCTTAGATTTTTGATAGCATTTTCCTCAAAACTATTATTTTTTAACAAAACACCTTCATCCACTAAGGTCTTCAATTGGTCAGCATTGAATGTGTTAACCCTTTCCACTCGAATTATGTTTCCACTGTGATTCCCCTCCACTTGTATTTATTTTATGATCTGATTATACCCCCCCCCCCTATTACAGTAATCATACGCGTAATGTGTTGTTGTTATTAGTTTTAAGAGCATCCAATACATTTTACGTTTGTTATTACTTTAATGTTAATAATGATACATCAAAAATGCTTTTTCTCAACTAAAAACTTTTAAAATATAACCTGCAAAACATACACTGTCGTTGTAAAAACTACGATAAAATAAACTATGTTACTAGAAATTGATACCTAAAACCTAATAAAAGCATAAAAAATAATCTGAATATTATTTTTGTGCGAATTAGTTACCTAAAAACATTAACCGATCTTAAAGCGACACAAAATACCGCAAACTAAACGAAGCACGTTCACAATTAGGTTAGTTTGTTTACTAGTTTGGTACGGCGACCTCAATTCAATTAATTTCGTTTATATCGATAATCGGTATTAGTCAACTATCGAAAACTACAAGAATAATTTTTAAAACATCCCGTAGAGGCAAGCACATTACAGCAACTACGTATTTTCATACAAAATCAGCTGTGAAAGTGGAGTCAGATGGGGTCCGACATACAAGTGGAACGGTAAAACTATCGTGTCGGATCAGATCCGACAGTCGAGTGGAAAGGGTTAATGAACAAAAGTGAAGAAAACCACAGATAAATGTTACATTGAGAACGCATTGCAGTGCATTACCTTCCGATGAGTAAATTGCTTCTGGCGACTCGTGTGTTGCCACGAGTATATTCTATGTCGACTGTAATAGGTGCTGAGTACGTCAAATCACGCAACCTGCATTCATGAGGTGTCGTTGAGTGCGTCATGCTGAAACCCTCTTCTATGTCCGGAACCCCCACATATATATTCAGATACCTGCGGCAAACACAAACCATAAAATGTAAACAAATGTGAAAAATCTGGTGTGAAACACTCACACAACTTTCTCTTGCCAATGCAAATAATTAACAATAAACCTAACATTAGTATTAAAACATCAAAAATGAACAACAAAAAACTAACCTCAAAAAACATTAGTGAAATAAGCAAAATTAAAATCGACCTCAGTTTAGCTTAAAAATACGGAAAATCGCTCATTCACGCTAAACTAGGCACTGTACAAAAAAATGCTTAAAATAAAAGTTGTAGATCTCTTAATTTCCTATAAATTTTATTTTTTATACACTTTTGTCGTTAAATGCATTCCAAGGCCGAAATCTTAAAAAAATAGATTTTTCACACGTTTTCGTGAGAAAAAAACAGAAAATTGCTAATTACCGCTAAACTAAGCGTTATACAAAAAAATGTTTGAAATAAAAGTTGTAGAATTTTACATTCTCTACAACTTTTATTATATAACGTTATGCGCTAAAATGCATATAAAAGCCGCAATCTTAAAAAGAAAATGTTTTTACGTAAAAACAGCCTCACGCAGAATTTCAGTAAACATGGTGCCTACCCTATCTTGTAGAGAATAAAAAATTGAGTAAACCAGGGGATTTTTAAAAAAATCGTAGGACCAGTTTTTGAGAAAATCGCAAAAAAGTTAAAAATTATACGAATAAACTACTACTTCCGGTTGACTGATTTTGATGAAAATGTTCGTGTCGGGTCCGGTAGTGGTATGTAACTTAAGTTTCAAGTTTCAAGTTCGTACGATGTTCCGTTCTTGAGATATTCTGTTCACACACAGACACACACACACACACACACACACACACACACACACACACACACACACACAGAGACCAATCGCTAAAGACATGTTTTTTGGGTTCAGGGGGTCTGAAAACTTATAGATCCGGTGAAAACTCGATTTCGAAAAATCGACATAAAAACAATACTTTCCTTCCTATATATTCATATAGGCAAGAGAAAGTAAAAAGTAAAATGCACATCGTGTCACATTTTTAACCCTTTCAATCCCAAATTTTTTAACTTTACAGAAACAAATATGTGTACATTGTTTCATACACTTTACTGACATTTAAGTGAAATAAAATCACTTTTAGACCTTCAGCCTTGCCTTTTTTTGATGGCGTGACAAAAAAGTGTGACACATATGTCACATTGGGCTTGATGGTATCAAAGTTCCCAACAATATGAATAAGTAAAAATCGTGTTGCAGGCTTCCTAAACAAAATTCTTTTGCTTAGATTTGTAGCAAAGTATTATTTAAGACTTAAAAAAGGTTACAATTCAAAAATATTGGTAAAATGGACAAAATCAGTATTTACAGCCTAAAAATATACTTGTATGTACATTCAACATACTCGAAGAAATCTACTTTATTTTAGTAAATGAATACAAATATTTAAGACTAAAACTAACTTTAAAAAAGGGAGGCGAAGTAAGTCAGTGATCGGCTGGCTTGCATGTGCCGAAGCATCACGTCCAAGAGAGCACACCTGCTCCCTTACTTTCTGTAGCAGTTTTTCGTGCCCGTGCCTCTGGAAACTCCTTGGCATCCTATGGTTACTTTTCAGCCATGCTCTGGTCCCGCCGAGGTGAGCTGAGATGCTGGGCTTCTGTCTGTCTATCCTGATCCTTGTCCCTGGCATCTAGCACTTTTTCTATCCGTGCTAGAGGCAACTTCTCCTACTGTAGCTTTTGCTCAACCCAGTGGTGTCAGGCGTTTACCGTGCCGAAGGGTGGATGGCACTGGGGCATTTAATCAGTGTCTTAACGGTGCCTGTAGGATACTTGGCTAAATCCTACAGTATTTTGCCTTACCCCTGTACGCGGGGCTATGCAGGGGCGGACTGATTATTTCCCTAGCTGACACGACAACTAAAAGTGGTTGTTGTTCCTTTTACTAGGAAAAGGAAGATGGCTCTAGATGCTTTGACTCTGGAAGGAGTGGATTTGAGCTACTCCCCTGAGGTGAAGTATCTGGGGGCTGTCCTGGACAGGGGCCTGACTTGGAGGGGCCACATGTCAAGGACTGTTGAGAGGGCTGCAAAGGCCTTATGGATGTTTAAGAGTCCGTTTGGGAGGACTTGGGGGCTTAGGCCTCGTATGGTAGAATGGGCTTATGTGAGCATCATTCTGCCAATGGTCACGTACGAAGCTTTTGTATGGTGGCCAAGAACAGATCGGCTGAGGAAGCTGAAGAGACTGGCCCGCCTAAGGACATGTGGTGCAACGAGCACTGGTCCAACGGCTACTATGGAGGCGAGGTTTGATTTGCCTCCTATTCATGTTCAAGTGAAGAAGGAGGCGATAAGAACTGCCTTGAGGCTGGAGGGCGGGTTCGGGGTCCCATCAGGGGAGATGGGCCACACCGAGATCTTCAAAGGGATTGAGGGGATGGGTGTGGTAGGTGGTCCTCGGGACCGTATGTACAGAGCATACGACTTCTCCGACACACTGAGGGTGAAAATGTTTGATCGTCAGGAGTGGGCGGAGGGACAGCCAGTGATACCGGAAGGGGTTACCTTTTGGTACACTGACGGCTCAGTGATGAGCGGAAGAGCGGGAGTGGGGGCCTGGGGGGCCGGGGAAAGATTTCCCTGGCCCTTGGGTGTAACATAACCGTCTTCTAAGATGAAATATTGGCCATTAAGGTCTGTGCGGCTCAGGGGGGTCGCACACTTATATTTATATGCAGTTGCAAAGTGGTTGGCTGCAAAAGAAGAGCGCTGATGGGTAAGGTTGTGTAAACACCTTCTCAGATAAGTGCACTAGATCCTAGGCAGATCCTGCGCTTTATCGAAAGTGTGGGTCTTGCAGAAACAGGAATAGGGGCAATCACAAAAGATCTTTTAGGTCGCGGTGAGGAGGGGCTGCAGAAGCCTGAACGCCCTTATTGTAAAGTAAACTTTAAAAAAGAACTAATGGTCGCGTCCGTGGCGTAGTGGTCAGCATCTTACACTGCAAAGCGGAGGTCTCAGGTTCGATTCCTGGCTATGGTACAGAAAATTATTACACATCACATCCAGCGCTTTTTAATCAAAAGTAGTCGCTAACAATTACAGTTTTTATGTCTGTTATTTCACTCCAATGTGACTTGTATGCCACCGCACTGGGTAAGAAAGGGTTAAACCGTGTACAAAGGCTGTTCAAAAAGTATCGGACTATTGTTGATTAAAAGTGCATTTATTGCACTAGAGCTACAAACTTGTAATCGCCTTCAAAGAAATCTCCTCCTTGGTGATGCACACACTTCTCCCGGCTCTTCTGCCACTGTTCAAAACATTTCTGGATAGCATCTTTTGGAATGCTGTTAAGCTCGGTCGTCGTATTCCGTTTAATGTCTCCTCTTTCTTGAAATAAATTTCTTTCAGGGCCATTTTCAGCTTAGGAAATAGCCAGAAGTCACAGGGAGCCATGTTAGGGGAGTACGGAGCTTGGCGAACCGGAGGAGTGTTGTTTTTAGCGAGAAAACTCTGAATTACATATGCAGAGTGGGCAGGTGCATTGTCGTGATGGAGCTCCCAAGTTTTTGTTGCCCACAGATTCGGTTGTTTGCGCAGCACAGCCATCATGTAGGCGACGAAGAACCTCAAGATAGTATTCTTTTGGTCCTCGGTGACTAAAGTTCGCACTTGTACAATAACATTCTCATTCCGGCTTTTCGATAGCCTGCCTGAATGCGATTCACTTTCCACTGACTTTTGACCATTTTTGAATCTTTTTTTTTTTTTGTTTAACATCTGACTGTTCTGCAATTACTGCTAATGCAGACGGTGAAGGATGAAATGATTTTTGTAACGTACGAAAATATGTTGTGCCTGAATGGGATTCAAACCCAAGACCGCATGATGAGAGGCGAGCACGTTACCAACTGCGCCAATGCGACCGGCCATTTTTGAATCGATTGTACCACTCTTTTATTCGAGTATGGCTCATGGAAGACTCCCCAAAAGCCTGTTGAATCTTGTGAATCATTTCCAGTTGCGAATCGCCAAGCTTTTGGCAAAATTTAATGCGGTAACGCTGCTCAAGTTTTTCTGTCATTTTATAACTCGATAAAAATCGCCGAGCACAACAGAGAGGTCTACACTACTAGGCTGACTGCCGGTGACAGAAGCTTTGTCATGAGACGAAAGAGTGGATGCGTGCGCATGACAGTCCCCTCCCTCCACATCACCACTAATCTTGGCCGCCAGCGTTTCATTCGTTTCAACAGGAGGACAGAACACCCGATACTTTTTGAACAGCCCTCGTATAGTATTCTTCGCTCCTCCTTGCTGGGTCCTCAAATATAGTTACGAGCAAAACATAATTCACTCAATTTTCTACACATTGATGTACACGTACTATATTTTGTAACGCCAGCCGTTCATACCGCTGTTATAGAAACGTGACAAATAGACACGCTGTACGCTTAAAACAGTTGTATGTTTGACTGGATGTACACCTAAATAAAACAACAATCATTGGAACGAATGCAATCCTAAAATATTTTTACTTTCTCTTGCCTATATAAATATATAGGAAGGAAAGTATTGTTTTCATGTCCATTTTAACAAATACACTCTTCACCGGATCTACACGTTTTCAGACCCCCTGAACCCAAAAAACATGTTTTTAGCGATTGGTCTGTGTGTGTGTGTGTGTGTGTGTGTGAACAGAATATCTCAAGAACGGAACATCGTACGAACTTGAAACTTGAAACTTAAGTTACATACCACTACCGGACCCGACACAAACATTTTCATCAAAATCGGTCAACCGGAAGTGGTAGTTTAATCGTATAATTTTTCACTTTTTTGCGATTTTCTCAAAAACTGGTCCTAAGATTTTTTTTAAAATCGCCTGGTTTACTCATTATTTTATTCTCTACAAGATAGGGTAGGCGTCATGTGTGCTGAAATTCTTGGTGAGGGTGTTTTCTCGTAAAAACGTTGTATTTTAAGATTACGGCTTTAATATGCATTTTAACGCAAAACTTTATATAATAAAAATTGTAGAGAATTTAAAATCCTACAACTTTTATTTCAAACAATGTTTTGTATAACGCTTAGTTTAGCGGTAATTTGCGATTTTCTGTCTTTGTCTCACGAAAACGTGAGAAAAATCGATTTTTTTAACATTTCGGCCTTAGCATGCATTTTACGACAAAAGTGTATATAATTAAATTTATAGAAAATTAAAAGATCTACAACTTTTATTTCGAGCATTTTTCTCTACAGAGCCTAGTTTAGAGTGAAAGAATGATTTTCCGTATTTCTAAGCCAAACTGATTACGATTTTCATTTCAAGGTTATGTTTTTGAGGTTAGTTTTGTTGTTTATTTCTAATGTTTTATTACTAATATTAGGTTTATTGTTAATTATTTATATTGGCAAGAGAAAGTTGTGTGAGTGTTTCACACCAGATTTTTAAAATAAAGTAATAAGTTTTGCACCTCCTCCAACTAAACAATATAAAACGAGCGTCGTATCAGATGAAGTGAGACTGGCCCGATCGCTTAGAATGAGGGCCTACTGGGGGAAGAGAAAACAACGTAACACTAAATAAATGTTAAACTATGGTCCGTTCGCTGTTAGAGCTTGCCTGAAGTAAACAAACCTCTTCCTTTGTAGTAGTGAGTAACAGTGTACATGTGTCCTTGTATTGCTGTTGGGGTCGTGTGTGGTAGTACACAGTTGGTATAGGATGACTAATACATAATCATGACATTTGATGGCTATTCATATAACTGCGCGTACCCTAAATAAAATTGAAAATAGTTTATTTAAACATTATTGTTTTCAGTTAAAATAATGAAACAATTCCACCATGATTGTATATTGTATTACTCGTCCCATCAGTCTCTAATTATTGGTTGTTGTTACATAAACATCCTACTTCATGTGTATGCAGTTTGTAGGCTTACTTAGTGCTATTTCTAATTTATCAGTTTAAAATATTTTATTCCTTCTTTTACCGGGTGATTTTTTAGTCCTGTTACCCAATTGTTAATGTCTGGTAATTTTTTTCTAAGAAAGGGATATTTTGTTTTGTGACACAAAGTTGGTAGCCCTACTCAACCGGTATGGATACAACAGTTTGAGTTGATTCTCCTAGAGTTGCGTAAAATTTTGTGCTGCTTCCAGTTGTGTTACGAACAGAATGTCTTTTACCCTAGAACAACGGGTTTTCATTCTTGAACAATATTTTGCTACAAAATCGTATGCGAGTGTAAAAGAATCATTTCAAATTAAATTTTTTGGTGTTCCTCCACTCTATTCTAGTCAATTTCTAGGCTAACTAACTGATTTTTAGAGGCAGGTATTGTTTGCAGCAGAAAACGTAGTGGTCGACCAACTCTCTTGGCAGATGACGTTAAGAGAATGTGAAAACAAGATTGCTCAATTCTCCATGGAAAAGTTTACAAAAACTTTCCTCGCATGTTGATTTGTCATGTTCGAGTGCTCAGAAAGCTGCTAAAAAAATTGAAATTGTATCCGTATCACATACGATTAGTTCTAGAGCTTCAGCCTCCAGATTTAAACAAGAGATTGTTTTAGGATAAAAGACATTCTGTTCGTAGCACGACTGGAAATGGCACAAAATTTTACACAGCTCAAGGAGAATCAACTCACACTGCCATATCCATACTGGTTGAGTAGGGCTACCAAATTAGTGTCACAAAACAAAATTTATTTTTTTTAGAAAAATATTACCAGACATTAACAATTGGGTAACAGGACTAAAAAATCACTCTGTATTAATATTGTTTAAATCCGTGTGACTTTTTCCTCAACTTTGTTGTTATTGTTGTGAGTATATCTTTTTGTTTTGTTACACTAGCAAGTAATGATGAATGATGGCACTTCAACTTCAGTTATAAAACATAAACATGGACAACTTCTAAAAAGTGGGCAAAAAATTATAATTTACAATGTGTTTAATTCTTTACGAGTAAAGTATCCTACTATGGCCTTAAAAGATGTAGAAGAAAATGACATCAGAATTGACGGGCTTGTCTACATTTAGTGTTCACGGAAAAAGAAAAGAGATGAAAGAAAGTGGCAAGTTGCAGACACCTAGCAAGAAAAGGAAACGAAGCAAACCAGTTTTTGAACAATACGACGAATTTATTAAAACTGCAATTGGACTAAAAGTTCACAGTTTTTTCCAAAATAAGGAAGCTCCTACGCTTAATAAACTTTTATCTGTCTTCAACAAGGATTTGGATTTAGCACATTTTAAAAGAACGTCGCTCTATCATTTACTGAACTCAATCGGATTTGAGTATTTGAAAAGAGGACTGTATGTCATAATGAAATAATTAAAATAAGAAAATTGCATAACATTTTACTGGTTATTAATGATTGAATGGAAAACTTTTCGGGGCAACCTGTACAGTATCAGAGCTGTTTGTTTACTTCCGGCAAGCTCTTAGCGCGAACAAACTATAACTTAAAGTGATCCAGTGTGGTCTTAAAAGTAAAAGTAAAAAAAAAAAAAAAAAAAATAATAAGAACAGACTGTCAGCTTAAGAAACATGCGTGGTAAGGACGACAACAATCTGCAGTACTTCCCCTCCCTCCCCTCAGACTGGCCAACTAAAAATCGTTTTACTCTACTTATTGTTTTTATAAAAATTACTCCATTACAGCCATACACTTCTTCGATCTCATATTCTGTTGTTTGAATTTTTTTTTACTTTCTCTTGCCTATATGAATATATAGGAAGGAAAGTATTGTTTTCATGTCGATTTTAAGAAATCGAGTTTTCACCGGATCAATACGTTTTCAGACCCCATGAACCCACACAAACATGTTTTTATCGATTTGTGTGTGTGTGTGTGTGTGTGTGTGTGTGTGCGCGCGCGTGCGTGCGTGTTTGTGTGTGTGTGTTTGTGTGTGTGTGTGTGTGTGCGTGCGTGCGCGCGCGTGCGTGCGTGCGTGTGTGAACAGAATATCTCAAGAATGGAACATCGTACAAACTTGAAACTTAAGTTACATACCACTACCGGACCCGACACGAACATTTTCATCAAAATCGGTCAACCGGAAGTAGGTAGTTTATTCGTATAATTTTTCCCTTTTTTGCGATTTTCTCAAAAACTGTCCTACAATTTTTTTTAAAATCGCCTGGTTTACTACATTTTTTATGCTCTACAAGATAGGGTAGGCGCCATGTTTGCTGAAATTCTGCGTGAGGCTATTTTTACGTAAAAACATTTTCTTTTTAAGATTGCAGCTTTAATATGCATTTTAGCGCAAAACGTTATATAAAAAAAGTTGTAGAGAATTTAAAAACCTACAACTTTTATTTCAAACATTTTTTTGTATAACGCTTAGTTTAGCGGTAATTAGCAATTTTCTGTTTTTTTCTCACGAAAACGTGTGAAAAATCTATTTTTTAAGATTTCGGCCTTAGAATGCATTTTATGACAAAAGTGTATATAATAAAATTTATTGGAAATTAAAAGATCTACAACTTTTATTTAAAGCATTTTTTTGTACAGTGCCTTGTTTAGCGTGAATGAGCGATTTTCTGTATTTTTAAGCCAAACTGAGGTCGATTTTAATTTTGTGTATTTCACTAATGTTTTTTGAGGTTAGTTTTTTGTTTATTTCTAATGTTAGGTTTATTGTTAATTATTTGCATTGGCAAGAGAAAGTTGTGTGAGTGTTCACACCAGATTTTTTAAATTTGTTTCCTTTTTTACTCTAATTTACATAGGCAAAATGAGATGCCTCTTCATTTGTGGTAACAAAAACAAGACACTCGGAACCATGTCAGGTAAATAGGAGGGAGTGGGCAATGCATTCACACCATTATTTTGTCAAAAATTTACGCACTGACAGTGGTCATGGTGCAAAAACCATTCGCCCATTCACCATAAATCAAGTCTGTTTCGAACAGCCTGCCACGCGATCTGCTCAGAACTTTCAAGTGCAAACCCCTGTAGACAGTTTGACCTACTGTTCTTCTTGTGTGTACCCTCTTTGAGTGCTGACTCCATCGATGAAGATCGGCAAGTGTACTGAACCACCCTCAAAACAGTGTTGTACTCAACTCACATTTCTTCATCCATGATAATTCCCTTCATCGTTCACTTTAGCCGGCCATTTACACAGATACTTACTGGTGGGTTTGGAATGCCACGTACCAAGAACGCGTACAAGAGTGTGTGTTAAGGGGAGAGACGCATCAGATACTTGGATCGAGACACTTGGCGCGCGGGTTTAGCGTGTGACAAGCCCACTAATTTGAGGTCTAGAACGTGCCGTTCTTATTTCATCCAGTTGTGAAATTGCATCCAAACCGTTCGTTAACTTTTGTTATATTCTTTCTCCAAAATTTTTAGTTTTTATTTTTTAAATTTTTAGTATTCTTTAGTTTTTAGTTGTTTCGTATTGAAAATAGATACACGATATTGGAGTAACGAGTTCATGATGGAATTTATAGAATTGTATAGGTGTCATCCAAGTTTATGGAAAGTTAGAAGTAGTGACCATACGAACCGCATTTTCAAATTAAAAGCTTATGAAGAAATGATTGAGCTGTGTAAAAAAATCTACGATAAGACTGATAAGAAGTTTGATACCTGGTTGTTTCCGAAAGGAATTTAAAAAAGTAGAACAGTCAAAACGGAGTGGAGCCTCAGGATCATCTTCCCGTAATTCGTTTAAAAGGTTAACGTGTGTATAGTCCCGTTTTTGTAACCAACGTTTTTCCCTTCTACGTTTCCGTTTCTTAGGCTTGTAATCAGGGTAAAGAAATATAACGGCTAAAGCCAAAGCTTTTTTCTTTTCAAGACTTATTAAACTCATATTTCACAATTAGTAATAATTGTTAATTATTATTAAACAAATAACTTAAACTAAGCACGTGTATAACAAAAAAAAAAAAAAAAAATTTAATAACCAAGTCTACTATAAAGTATAACCAATAATAATAAAATATTAAAACAACGTCAACTGAAACAGATTTCTCACACTCCAAACATTTAGTATTTCTAACCGGATGAAATACTTACTCATGTACTTGGAACGTACAACATTCGATTTATCTCTCCCATAAACGAACGCGCAAGTATTTGCCGTTCCTGGAGCGCGAGTCTAGCTTGTGTAAATTCAACTTATGTTAGTGGGCAACACACAGTAAGTACACGGCATTCCAAACACGCCAGTAAGTACGCGGCGTTCCAAACACGCCAGTAAGTATCTGTGTAAATGGCCGGCTTTTGTCTCAACAGCTGACACTTATCACCAAAGTCAGCAATCTTCCTTCTTTTGGCTACATGGTTCACACGTAAACAACAACCAACCCACAAAATCCCAAGCTTTCTCTTCAACATGACATCTTGACATGCACGCGTATATCTTACACAAATGCCAGACTAGTTATTTCAATACAAGTTGTTAGTTCCACGTCTTCAAGAGTTGACACACACCCACCTCTTCCACCCACGAGACTCCAAAGGGAGTATAGAACATGTCAACATAAAACTGATAAACTAAAAGTTTATCACCGATGATAAATTCATCACTTACCACCAAAAAATTGTTTCTGCTACTGCTTACTTCAGTATGCTTGTCATGAACCCCATTGAATCAAATATCACACAAAATTAGAAATTAAAAAGTCAAACACAATGATAAATTCATCATTTAACCAATAATTTTTTTCCACTACTGCTTAACTCGGTAGGCTTGTCATGAACCCCTTTGTATCAAATAGTACACAATATTTGTTTAATTACAAGTTAAATACTTTTCAACCAAAACTATTTAGAAAGGAATTCGTGCACACTGTAAAATGTTTCATCAATCAAATATTGTTTTAGCTATTTTTTAAAATGACTTATATTGTAACAACTTTTTAAACCTTGTGGCAATTTATTGATGTACAGGGTTTGTATAAAAAGTAACAGGACTGAGCTAGTGACGCCCACGTAAAACGTTTGTAAACCGGTTGTTGGTGCTCTAGTGGTGGTGGGGGATCGAGGGAAGAGGAGCGGACCCGAGTCAGTTGCTTCTAGACGCTTGGAGTGTTAGCATCATGCAAGAGCGCAGTGCGTGTTCAGTGATCTCGTCGGAGTGAAAATGGAGCGTACCAATGAGCAACATGTTAACATCAATTTTGTGTCAAACTCAAAAAAACGCCTACAGAAACTCTTAAAATGATCAATGAGGTTTACGGTGAGTCCAGAACTCAAGTCTTCCAGTGGCACAAGAATTTCCAAGAGGGCTGCGATGACGTCCATGACGAACAGCGCGCCGGACGTCCATCAACCAGTCACACGGACCCAAATGTGCAAAAAGTGCCTGATGTGTTGAACACTGACAGTCGTCTGAGCATCCGAGGAATCGCAGAAGAGGTCAAGATCAATAAGACTGACCGCCCAGGTTCGCCAAGTCCGTCCGGAGATTGCCAATTCCTGGATCCTCCACCACGACAATGCGCCGTCGCACACCTGTCTGCTTGTTACCGAGGCATTCAGGGACTGGAAAATCCGATACCAAAGGGTTATCGACTTCAAAGGGGACTACTTTGAAGATTTCTAGAAAAAAAGTGTAGAAATTTTGCCAATAAATATGTTTTCTAAGTTCAGTCCGGTTACTTTTTATACAAACCCTGTATTTTCTATTTGCATAAGTTAGTTTTTGTTGAAGTGATGATAACCACCAGTAGCAGCAGTACTAGTGGTCAAATGAGAACAGCAGCCTATTAGCCTATTAGCCTATCAGGCGTAGTTAACAAACAAACAAAAACTCACTTGACATAGAAGAGTGGATCCGCATCGCTCAGCACTTTGCTGTTGGCTTCGACTATTTTCTTTATTTCCACGTTGATAAAGTAATTGAATGAATCTATGTGCTGCTTGACAAGCCCTTTCACTTTTAGAAATGCCGGCACTATTCGCCATTTCTCCTAAAACAACAAACACCCCGCTGCTACACTTTAAACATCTTAAGGGGGGAGTATACCATAAAAATAAATATTTACATCTTTCAAGTTAGAGCGAGTACTTCACTACTTTTTCATTTTATAACCTAAGATTAGCACATTCTTTTCATTATAACATGTGTTAAAAAAACTACCCCTACGCCTAAACAACAGGGTGGGTTTTCAATTACAATGGTTTTTTTGTAAAATGGATTTTTTAAATACTATTCAGCCGATTTACTTGAAATTTCGGGTATGTGCTAAGGACATGCATATTTATTGTCTAGAGTATGCTTTTTCAGATATATGAATGAAGAAAGAAAATTTTTTTTCATTTAAGCCTAAAAGATGTTATTAGCGCAAAATATGTTTAAAAAAAAAATTTACCAGACTTCGGGTTAAAAGCATACTACAGGTCAATAGAGCAGAAAATTCAAAAAGAGTATTTTGATGTAAAATTTATTACTGTAGCTGAAATAGAACTCAAATTACAGTTTCTTGTGCAACACGACATGAAAAAATCTGGTGTGAAACACTCACACAACTTTCTCTTGCCAATGCAAATAATTAACAATAAACCTAACATTAGTAATAAAACATAAGAAATAAACAAAAAACTAACCTCAATAAACATAACCTAATTTTAATCATGAGTGAAAGACGCAAAATGACAATCAACCTCACTTTGGCTTAGAAATACGGAAAATCACTCTTTCTCTCTAAACTAGGCTCTGTAGAAAAAAATGCTCTAAATAAAAGTTGTAGATCTCTTAATTTTCTATAAATTTAATTATATACACTTTTGTCGTAAAATGCATACTAAGGCCGAAATGTTAAAAAAAATCGATTTTTCTCACGTTTTCGTGAGAAAAAAACAGAAAATCGCAAATTACCGCTAAACTAAGCGTTATACAAAAAAATGTTTGAAATAAACGTTGTAGAATTTTAAATTCTCTACAACTTTTATTATATACATTTTTGCTCTAAATTGCATATTAAAACCGTAATCTTAAAAAAACAATGTTTTTACGTGAAAACAGCCTCACCCAGAATTTCAGCAAACATGACGCCTACCCTATCTTGTAGAGAATAAAAAATTGAGTAAATCAGGCGATTTTTAAAAAAATCGTAGGACCAGTTTTTGAGAAAATTGAAAAAAAGTGAAAAATTACACTAATAAACTACTACTTCCGGTTGACCGATTTTGATGGAAATGTTCGTGTCTGGTCCGGTAGTGGTATGTAACTTAAGTTTCAAGTTTCAAGTTCGTACGATGTTCCGTTCTTGAGATATTTTGTATACACACACACAGACCAATCGCTAAAAACATGTTTGTGTGGGTTCAGGGGGTCTGAAAACGTATAGATCCGGTGAAAACTCGATTTCTTAAAATCGACATGAAAATAATACTTTTCTTCCTATATATTCATATAGGCAAGAGAAAGTAAAAATTTATTTGCGGGAAAACATTTAGCATCATGCACTCATGATAAAATTAGGTTATATTTTTCATTATACATTCACACCAGAATTTTTGGACCGTACAAATTCAGCTAAAATGTTAATAATGGAACAAATCACATGAGATGTGTACAACACAAATAAGACACTTGAAATATATACAAAAAAAATCACTTATATTAGAGAAAACTGTAAAATCCCAGTTTATTTGCATCTTATATTGCAACTAAATGAAAGAAATTTTAAGAATTTGTATTGAATGTGAACTAATGGAGTTTTAAACCCCTATCATCCCCATCTGTCATCCAATTTTCACTGTTAATGATTTTATCCTTTCGTTTTATATAGGAGATGTAATTGGCCTACAGAGTTCAATTGAAATTACAAAAATTAGACCGATAAAACCCAAATAAACTTATTCTAAACAGCCCCCCCTCTTTATTGCAGCTACAAAACTACAGAATGGCTCTTCCATTTTTAACAACTTGCTACTAACGTAACAAGAACAGTTGTGTTTAGCAAATAGTACATTAAAATCTTTATAAAAGTAAATACAGTAAAATCTCTCTATAGCGGAATTGAAGGGACCATGAGATACCGCCGCTATAAATAGAGTTCCGTTATAGAGAGAGCGAGTAATTAACGGTGGGAGGGAAGAGTTGGAGTACTAATTTTTCTGTACAAAATAACTTATATACGTATGTAAATGGTGCATGGAATAAGTTTTTGAAAAACTACTGAATAGATAACTTTATGACGAATGTTTAATACAGTAGATTACTTCAATACAGTGAGATATTTAAATTAATTACCTACATAAAGTGTAGGTTATTAACTTAACAAGAAATTTGGATACAAACTGGTTTTATTAGATGTTGTGTTAGTAATGTTTAACAATAGAATTTCACTTTTCGTACTGAACTTTTTTCAATAATCATTCATACAGTACATACCGTAATAGATAGCCTAAAATTAATTAGCACTGAAACTCGGTTTTTACTGAACAGTAATAAACATAAGATACATACAATTAAAATCTCCTAAAACATATGCTACACAAACATAAAAAAATACACAGTACAGTATATATTTTTTTGTTATTAAGGAAACAATGACTGTGAAGTACATTTCATTTCGTAAAATAAGTTGTAAATTTTGTTTCGTTTTCAATTCATAAAACATGTCTTCAATCTCATTTTTAATGTTTAAAACTTGTAAATTTTCATTTACATATTGGCAATGACAGTATGTTGAAACAACAAGAATAGCGTCTAGTGCTTGTTTACTTGAAGGGACAACATTTCTGTTTCCATTTCATCGTCATTCACTTTCTTGCTCGTTGTTTTGGGCTAAGACATTTTCGATTATTGCAACATTGCCAACATCTGCTGAAGTGGCTAAGTCATTGTCTGCCCCTACATAGACGTCTAAATCCATATCCTGAAGATATTGTTTTGCCGCTATAGAGAGATTTTTGTGCCGCTATAACGAGAGTTAAATACATTATCGTAGTATACGAAAGGGTCGGGGTCGGCAAATAATGCCGCTAAAGAGAGATTTCCACTATAGAGAGTTCCGCAATAGAGAGATTTTACTGTACAATAAAAACTTTACACAACATCTTTGTCAGATATCTGTTGTAGCTTAAGGGGGTTTGGAAACCAATTTTTGTCGAAAAATTCAAAATTTTGATTTTGCCGCCATATTTTTCTCCTGTATTTCGGGTTTAATTTGACATAAATAACATTAAATTCTGTTAGCTTGTAATTTTTTTATGATTTTTTTAATTAACAGCTGTAACGCATTTCATGACGAGTATAATGAGTAGTATAATGGTATTGTTAATTTTCTACCGTTTTACTTATTATATATTTTCAAATGCGTTTTTCTCAAAAGTTGTATTTTTGATGGAAATGTTCTTTTTTCTAAGGAACGGTTGGAGATTATTAGCTTCAAATTTACAACACATCTTTTTCAATTCTTCTTACGTAGTTACGTAACACAAGGGATTTGTAATTTTTACACTGTAACTCATTTTTTGTCTTCTCAAAAAAGTACCTAAAGGTACTTTACAAATTATTTTTTTAAAAATGTTATATCATCAAATCCCTGTGTTAAAAGTTGTAAAACATAATGAATAAACTGTGTTCAAAATTTGAACTGATTATCTCTATCCATTCCTGAGAAATTTTTTTTTTTTTTTTTTTGGTTTAACGTCCGACTATTATGCAATTACTGCTAATGCAGACGGTGACGGATGAAATGAATTTTTGTAACGTATGAAAATACGCCGTGCCTGAATGGGATTCGAACCCAAGACCGCATGATGAAAGGCGAGCACGCTACCAACTACGCCTTTTTTGTACCTTTTTCCTGAGAAAAAGGTACAAACATTAATATGGCGGAGATAGGGCTTTCCAAACCCCCTGAAGGGGAGCAGACTGATTTTAAAAAAAAATATTGGTTTTTCAATTTTACAATATATTGATCGATCGTTTCTCCCTATTTAAATTGATATACAACACGACATTCATTGCTTTTTCTGTTGAGAAAAATTACGTTTTTACGTTGATGGGGTACGTAGTGTTTATTTTGATATTTTTACATGTTTTTCATTCTTGTAAATTGAGACTAATATAATTATGTTACTGCTCTAAAATTACGGAGATCGCGTTCACAAAAAAGAAAAATTTCTAGAAGGCATAGGAATCAGCTGTAACGTGATATAAATATCTGTGTGTTTTTGTTTGTAAGTTAATTCCAATTGGCAATAGGTGTTTCTGTTACGGTATTATGCTTTTACTATATTCGCATTTTCTGCATATTGTACTTTTTGACTTAGGTACACCTATTTCAGGAACCATCCTACCTAGGAGTGTGAAATCTTGCACACTACATTTTAGTACTAAGGTGTGTATTTACTTCAGAGGTATTTCAAAAATTTTGGTTTTTTTTTTTTTTGGATGTCTTTTTCATAAAAAAAGGTGGGTTACATTTGAACATTTTTTGAGAATAAAAATCATTTTTAGATTGGAAAAGATAAATGAAAAAGCTCTGGTACAAATTGTAAAAAGGTACTGTAATTAGGTGTGCCAAAGCTCAGCTTTGTAGCTTTAACGGTTCCTACATAAAATCTTCCTGAGTTAGTATTGCAGGTTGAGAAATAATGAAAATAGTCTGGTCCCCTTAATATGGGCCTAAGGTAGGCCAAGTAAAATAAAAATTATCCGGTCACTTAATCAAAGATTTACCGGTTAACTACCAACTCTCTGTCTCACGCACTCGAATAAGATTCCATCGGTTACGGCAGGGGTCTCCAACCTACGGCCCACATCTGGCCCGCGAACAGATTTTTTCCGGCCCGCGGAAAGCTAGCATACTGGAAAAAAAAATTTTATTTGATAATATATTTCCTTTTAGGCATTTTTACTTAAAATGATTTTAGGCATTTTTAAATATATGAGTAAAGTAGGCTACTCGTCCCTCACTTGCCACTTCTTTTCCCAATAAGTGTAAAACTAGCTGTAAACAAGTAGTAGTGATCCCTTGTAAACTCATGTATTGTCAAGTTTTCTTTAAAATTCAATAAAGTACATTTTGCAGTAAATTGAAAAGATTTGGTTTTGTATCATCCTGTGTTTTCATTAAGCCTACTTGAAAACTCCTTTTACAGAACAAATATTATTTTATAGCAAATATAATTATTTGTTTTGGTCACAGCTTTTTTTTACAATCACGTAAAGAATTTTAGTTAGCCAACAACAAAGATATTATAAGGAAATATAGCGACTTAAAAAACTAAGCAAGAAAATCTCAAAAACCACCACTGAGCTCTTAATTAGAAAAAACTTCGAGGGTGTATGGGGGGGGGGCTAGACTTTCTGCCCTGAAATATTGCTGGCCCGCCTTTCCTCCAAAAATTTACAATGTGGCCCTTCAGTAAAAAAGGTTGGAGACCCCTGGGTTACGGTACGACCATGCCCCATACCTTCAGTATTCCTTTGCATAAGTTTGTTTTTAAAACAATTTAGTGCTGTGATCACCAATTTAATAATCATTCTGTTCCTCAAGTATGCCTAATCACTGTAGATATTTAAATTATATAAAAGCTACTTTGCTAAACACATATAATCACATCAAACCTGTTTTACAAATGCTTGTTTATATATTTACGTTATTTTTATTCATATTTATTGATCAATATTTATTAATATTAATTAATACATATATTCTGTACCTTAAAATATATACATCGAAATAACACGATATAAATTAACAAATTTGCAGGAAAGTGAGGTTATGTAGTTATATGATATAAAAGGGCTTATAACTAATTTCACAGGTCTTTGCCCCAAAAACTAAGGCTAATTACAGATTCGGAATCAGCGCAAAAAACTGAATAAGAACACATAAAAATTTTAAAAATCGGGAGTGCGTCCAAGTACTGAACATTTACCACGCTTTGTTTTCTATAAAAAGTAAACACGTTTCAGAATTACTGTACTTAGCGATTTACAACAAAAGCAATTAAAATAAGATGAACAAAAAGAAAGTAAAGCACCGAGATTTAACACGATATAATATTTAAACGATACGCTCAAAAAAAAAAAGTATTTCATAACACAAATTTTATTCTGTAAAGAAAGGTACGCCTACTAGAATAAAGACTAATAAATTCAGTAATTTCAAAATACAACAAAACAAGGATATTGTTGGGGTAAATTAAACGATATGAACTACGGTTTGGCTAGTTTTTGAGGAATAATACGCGCCTTCTAGTTACGACACTAGATTTCATGATATAATTTTAACCTAATCTCTTCAAATCGACACTTTTATTACCTCCAGTTTCTTAATAGGTTGTCCAGATTTATTTACACTTTTATCGCCAGTATTTATGTGCACTCTTCTTCCTTTCAATGTTTCTCCCATTCTGTTAAATTACATTAATATTTTATCGAACACTATGAACACCCCACAACATACACGTGCGATTAATAAACAAAACACACATAACCTAACCGGCCGGCAACTATTATTATTCGGAGTCGCCGTAGCGCATGCGCGTTAACTGTATAAAAATGAACACTACAGCTGTTTATTTCAATACCGTAATCAAAACTTTCACAGTAGTGCTATTCCACAGCTTCTTAGACAATTTTACAGAAAATTGTCTAAGAAGCTGTGGAATTATAAAAGCTATTTTGCTAAACACATATAATCACATCAAACCTGTTTTACAAACGCTTTGTTTTCTATAAAAAATAAACACGTTTCAGAATATGTAAAAAAAATATGAATATGTCCAAATATATATATATATATATATATATATATATATATATATATATATATATATATAATTGTTATATATTATTGTTTGTATATATATATATATATTATTTTTTCTATGTAAATTAGAAAATTACAGAATTTTCTATGTAAATTAAACTAGGGGACCCAATTTCGTAAAGTGACAAGTAAAATAAACTAGTGGACCTGTGCGAATAAATTCGCACAAAGAATACCGGAGAAGTATCATTATTCTATATACATGAATTACATTCTTCAATTTTCAATGGTGGCCTGCATTTATGTAATTTAGTTACAGTGAAATTTCGTATTCTGGGCTAATGGACTGCCCCCGTACAAATCTGTGATAAAAGTACAAAATGGCATGTTAAAAAGCCTGGCGTACTCATTAAATACTTTACCTTTAACTGTACGTAGTAAGTACAGTTGGGATTACCACTATAATTGTATTACCATTACATATTAAAATTTATTGCTGTCGTTTGTGACGCTATTGTTTTCTTTATTTTAGGCGCAATTCCATTGAGAATACAATAACGTCTCGAACGTAATACCTACAAAAGTAGGTAGAAATTGGGCGGTTTCTCATTCTTATAACTTCTTTGCACTTTCACTCTTTTGTATGAATGTCCGAGCCGAGCCCGGTATATTCGAATCTCGGGGCCCGATATAACGGTAATTATAAAATTTCATTGGAAACAATATTAACTACCAGATTTCTTGCCGGAACAATTTGGACTCTAATGTCTTCTAATACCATATATATTATTATTATTTGCGTATATTCCCCTTAAAGAGAGCGCTAAAAACACAAAAATCTAGCTCTTGGTGGTGGCTCTTTTCCTCCTTTTAGCTTCCCAAAAACCTTTCATCCTCTCACTTTGCACCTTTTTCTCTTCATCTGTCTATTATCGCCCACTTCTTTTGGCTTGCGATCTGAACTGAATTTCCTGGTTTCTGATATTTTCTCTACAAATTTTGCCGTCGTGAATGTCTTCCATAGTGATGCACAATTCTTGCAGGTCTTCTATAGTTTCTTTGTACCAAGAGGTGCCCAACTTTGAAGTGGAAATTATATTTAATATTCTTTTTGTCAGGCTGGTGTCACTCATTCTGGCTATATGTGTAAAAAACCTCACTCTGCGTTTTCTGATGAATGTCGTGATGGTTTCAGTATGCCTGTATAGTTCTTCTGTGGGTCTTTTTTGCCAGAAGTTTTCTTTGACATATATATATATATATATATATATATATTTTAGATAATATTAAACCACCAGTAAACACACAAAATTAGCAAGAATGATCTTACCGTTAAAAAGGCCTTTTCAGATCCCTGGATCCATCATCAGTTAACTCACAAACACTATAAAATTTTTTTCACTGGCAATGCATTGCCTTGTCAATTCAAGTCATGACTGAATAAAATTATTTGTTACTATTTAAAATTATTTATCAAACAGGTGTACCAATAGAAATAGATCATCTTGCTCAAAATTTACCTGGTGGTTTATTAGTTTAAAATTTTTGTGTTTATAAATGTAATATTTCTCCAAATGTTCAAGTTTATTTTTATCATTACAAATTTCCAAGATTTCAAGATTATTTTCTACATCTGTAATTTTATGTTTGTTGGAAATCATGTGCTCTGCTACATTTGAAACTGTTTTCTTTCCACTCTTAAATGCCCTCAAGTGTTCCAAAAATCTGGCTTTAAAGGATCTATCTGTTTTCCCTATATATATAGCCTCACAATCCGTGCATTTTATTTTATAAATACCGCTTTGATGATATTTATTCAATGAATAATCCTCTGTGCAACTGAAATATCTTGAAATACCATTGGCTGGTTTAAATGCAATCGTATATTGATCTCTATTATAAACATTTATTATTTTATTGGTGTTTTCATTTATGTAGTTGTAAGAAATATATTTTTTATTATTAAATTTTTTAGATTCATTTATTGGGATTAGAGTAGTATTTTTATTATAATTTCTCCTTTTTAAGTAACCCTTATATAAACCATCAATAAATTCATTGTTGTAACCATTTTTCAAAGCTATACCTTTTATAAGCTGTATTTCATTATCCAATATTGTTTGGTTACCATGAGAATAGATAATAGCTCTATGTATCATGCCAAAATAAGTGTTCCTTTTATGTGACCATGGGTTATTTGAATTTTTATGAATTGTTGTGTTATGGTTGGTAGGTTTTCTATAGACGCTAGTTTCTATCTTGCTGTTATTAATCTTTATATTTATATCCAGAAAATTTATTGTTCTATTTTTATCAGTTTCAAATGTAAATTTAAGTTTACTGTTGAATGAGTTGAGCTTATTTAATATGATAGTATGTTCTGATGTTATACTTGGATTGTAGATAACTAATATGTCATCAACATATCTTGCCCATAAGACTATATCATGTATTTGTGTTATGCTATATACAATGATGTTTTCAAAATGTTGAATATATACTTCTGACATAATCGCTGATAGTGGCATACCCATGGGTAATCCCTCATCCTGTGAATAGAATTTATTGTTGAATGAAAAGTAATTTTGTTTACATATATTTCGTATAATAGTGATTATTGTATTAATAAAGCTTTCATTTTCCGTCTTTAATAACTTGTTTTTTATTATTTCTATTGTTGTTTCAATTGGTATATTGGAATACATATTGGTTATATCGTACGATATTAAGTTTGTGTTTCCATTTATGTTCAGATTGTGCAATTTATTAATTAACTCGTACCCGTTATTTACATTGTATGTGTATGCTAATTTTAATTTCATTCTGAGTATGTTGTCTATTACTTTGGATACAAAATATGCCGGAGCTGTCTTAAAATTTATTAATGGTCTGAATGGAATGTCCGGTTTGTGGATTTTTGGTAAACCAGACAAAGCTGGCGCTTTGGGATGGAATGGATAAAGTCTACTATGGTATTTTAATTTATTGTTGTAATTAAGGATATCTCTATTGTTGTTTATAAATGATTTTATAATTCTTAAATATTTAGCTGTAGGGTCTGTTATCTCTTTGAATTTGTTTTCTTTAATGTAAGTGTTCATCCTATCTATATATTCGTTTTTGTAAATTATAACTGGAGTATTTGTTTTATCAGATTTTATAATTATGACATTAAATTGTAGTAATTTTCGTTTTAATTCAATTATGTTTTTTATGTGAATATATTCATAGGTGTTATTTTTATATTTTCCATTCAACAAATTTCTATCATATCCACTCACAAAATGATTAATATTTTGTATGATGTCATTTCTAATACATTTTATATCCTCATTTTTCATATAACTTAAATTTAATTCAGTATCTACTATAATATTTTTCAATAGTTTTTCCTTGTCATATGAATTAATATTGTATTTATAAAAGTTAGAAATAATTTTATTATCTTCTTGGTTAAATTGTATATCTGTCATGTTTACATAATTATGATTATCGTTATCAATGTTTCCAAGATTATTATTCCTCTTATCATTTAGATTTCTGTCCTGCTTATCATTTAATAAGTTATTAATTTTCTTTCTATGTATTTGAATGATTTTCTGCTTTAATATAGTTAATTTACATTTTATTTGACTTTGAATTTCCTTAAATATCATCAAACCTAAATCATTAACTATTTTTAAATGCAAATTATATAATTCTACATTTATTTTATTCTTTTTATAGTAGGCATTTTTAATTTCCAACTTGATACGATACTTTTGGGCAATTTGTATTGATTTATCTAATTTAAAATTATTATTATAATTCCTGTACTTAAATTTTGCGTATTTTGGAATTATATTGTTTTTTAAACAGTTTTTATTAAAAGATATACAAAGAATAATTTTCATCAGTTTTACTTGTAAATCATAGTATTTGTACACAACTTTAGCCTGGTTTGGCTGAAATATCAATTTTTTAAACATGTTGTACTGTGTGCTGAATTTACTTTAGATAATATTAAACCACCAGTAAACACACAAAATTAGCAAGAATGATCTTACCGTTAAAAAGGCCTTTTCAGATCCCTGGATCCATCATCAGTTAACTCACAAACACTATAAAATTTTTTTCACTGGCAATGCATTGCCTTGTCAATTCAAGTCATGACTGAATAAAATTATTTGTTACTATTTAAAATTATTTATCAAACAGGTGTACCAATAGAAATAGATCATCTTGCTCAAAATTTACCTGGTGGTTTATTAGTTTAAAATTTTTGTGTTTATAAATGTAATATTTCTCCAAATGTTCATAAATGTTCCAAATTTTATAGTGTTTGTGAGTTAACTGATGATGGATCCAGGGATCTGAAAAGGCCTTTTTAACGGTAAGATCATTCTTGCTAATTTTGTGTGTTTACTGGTGGTTTAATATTATCTAAAGTAAATTCAGCACACAGTACAACATGTTTAAAAAATTGATATTTCAGCCAAACCAGGCTAAAGTTGTGTACAAATACTATGATTTACAAGTAAAACTGATGAAAATTATTCTTTGTATATCTTTTAATAAAAACTGTTTAAAAAACAATATAATTCCAAAATACGCAAAATTTAAGTACAGGAATTATAATAATAATTTTAAATTAGATAAATCAATACAAATTGCCCAAAAGTATCGTATCAAGTTGGAAATTAAAAATGCCTACTATAAAAAGAATAAAATAAATGTAGAATTATATAATTTGCATTTAAAAATAGTTAATGATTTAGGTTTGATGATATTTAAGGAAATTCAAAGTCAAATAAAATGTAAATTAACTATATTAAAGCAGAAAATCATTCAAATACATAGAAAGAAAATTAATAACTTATTAAATGATAAGCAGGACAGAAATCTAAATGATAAGAGGAATAATAATCTTGGAAACATTGATAACGATAATCATAATTATGTAAACATGACAGATATACAATTTAACCAAGAAGATAATAAAATTATTTCTAACTTTTATAAATACAATATTAATTCATATGACAAGGAAAAACTATTGAAAAATATTATAGTAGATACTGAATTAAATTTAAGTTATATGAAAAATGAGGATATAAAATGTATTAGAAATGACATCATACAAAATATTAATCATTTTGTGAGTGGATATGATAGAAATTTGTTGAATGGAAAATATAAAAATAACACCTATGAATATATTCACATAAAAAACATAATTGAATTAAAACGAAAATTACTACAATTTAATGTCATAATTATAAAATCTGATAAAACAAATACTCCAGTTATAATTTACAAAAACGAATATATAGATAGGATGAACACTTACATTAAAGAAAACAAATTCAAAGAGATAACAGACCCTACAGCTAAATATTTAAGAATTATAAAATCATTTATAAACAACAATAGAGATATCCTTAATTACAACAATAAATTAAAATACCATAGTAGACTTTATCCATTCCATCCCAAAGCGCCAGCTTTGTCTGGTTTACCAAAAATCCACAAACCGGACATTCCATTCAGACCATTAATAAATTTTAAGACAGCTCCGGCATATTTTGTATCCAAAGTAATAGACAACATACTCAGAATGAAATTAAAATTAGCATACACATACAATGTAAATAACGGGTACGAGTTAATTAATAAATTGCACAATCTGAACATAAATGGAAACACAAACTTAATATCGTACGATATAACCAATATGTATTCCAATATACCAATTGAAACAACAATAGAAATAATAAAAAACAAGTTATTAAAGACGGAAAATGAAAGCTTTATTAATACAATAATCACTATTATACGAAATATATGTAAACAAAATTACTTTTCATTCAACAATAAATTCTATTCACAGGATGAGGGATTACCCATGGGTATGCCACTATCAGCGATTATGTCAGAAGTATATATTCAACATTTTGAAAACATCATTGTATATAGCATAACACAAATACATGATATAGTCTTATGGGCAAGATATGTTGATGACATATTAGTTATCTACAATCCAAGTATAACATCAGAACATACTATCATATTAAATAAGCTCAACTCATTCAACAGTAAACTTAAATTTACATTTGAAACTGATAAAAATAGAACAATAAATTTTCTGGATATAAATATAAAGATTAATAACAGCAAGATAGAAACTAGCGTCTATAGAAAACCTACCAACCATAACACAACAATTCATAAAAATTCAAATAACCCATGGTCACATAAAAGGAACACTTATTTTGGCATGATACATAGAGCTATTATCTATTCTCATGGTAACCAAACAATATTGGATAATGAAATACAGCTTATAAAAGGTATAGCTTTGAAAAATGGTTACAACAATGAATTTATTGATGGTTTATATAAGGGTTACTTAAAAAGGAGAAATTATAATAAAAATACTACTCTAATCCCAATAAATGAATCTAAAAAATTTAATAATAAAAAATATATTTCTTACAACTACATAAATGAAAACACCAATAAAATAATAAATGTTTATAATAGAGATCAATATACGATTGCATTTAAACCAGCCAATGGTATTTCAAGATATTTCAGTTGCACAGAGGATTATTCATTGAATAAATATCATCAAAGCGGTATTTATAAAATAAAATGCACGGATTGTGAGGCTATATATATAGGGAAAACAGATAGATCCTTTAAAGCCAGATTTTTGGAACACTTGAGGGCATTTAAGAGTGGAAAGAAAACAGTTTCAAATGTAGCAGAGCACATGATTTCCAACAAACATAAAATTACAGATGTAGAAAATAATCTTGAAATCTTGGAAATTTGTAATGATAAAAATAAACTTGAACATTTGGAGAAATATTACATTTATAAACACAAAAATTTTAAACTAATAAACCACCAGGTAAATTTTGAGCAAGATGATCTATTTCTATTGGTACACCTGTTTGATAAATAATTTTAAATAGTAACAAATAATTTTATTCAGTCATGACTTGAATTGACAAGGCAATGCATTGCCAGTGAAAAAAATTTTATAGTGTTTGTGAGTTAACTGATGATGGATCCAGGGATCTGAAAAGGCCTTTTTAACGGTAAGATCATTCTTGCTAATTTTGTGTGTTTACTGGTGGTTTAATATTATCTAAAGTAAATTCAGCACACAGTACAACATGTTTAAAAAATTGATATATATATATATATAATTTTTTTTTGCTTCCAGGAGACTCCAAAGGGAGTATAGGACATGTCAAGATAAAACTAATAAACTGAAAGTTTATCACCAATGATAAATTCATCACTTACCACCAAAAATTTATTTCTGCTACTGCTTACTTCAGTAGGCTTGTCATAAACCCCATTGTATCAAATATCACACAAAATAAAAAAGTCAAACAATGATAAATTCATCACTTACCAATAATTTTTTCCTGCTACTTCTTAACTCAGTAGGCTTGTCATGAACCCCTTTGTCCTCTTTTATGTTGTATTGCTGTAACCACAATTTTAATTCATAGAGAAATTTTCAAGGTGCTGACTGGATGCGAGTGGCTTTTCACTACTGACACTGATTGTTATCTTAATACTACAGTCGAACTCGGTTTTAGCGTCATTGAAGGGACAGATTAAATTTTACCGTTGTATCCGAGTGACGTTATAACAAAGTTAACTCTTGTGTCAAGGTAAATCTAACTAAACTAAGAATATTTCATATACATTACTACTAATTTATGAAATGTGCTAAACGTTTTTTTATTTGTGATTTTTAAATCGGTAATATTCTAAGCAAATAGATTAATAACCACTCTGTGTAAGTAGGTAGACTTTATTATGTATTAAAATGTTGTTGTTAGCTCAACTGGCTGGTTTCAACCTGTAGCTAGAGGTTTTACTAAGTAAAACGAGGAGTGAGTAGTTTACCATTGCCACAACTCACTGAGTGGAAAAGTACGCTTATCAGCATGCCAGGCCCTCTGAAAAGCACATATTTTCCTCTCTGCAAATGACACCTTCACTTCATTCACCACACAATCCAACTGTATAATGAAATTCATTACTTTCAGAGGAGATAACTCTGATTAGTGTCACAGTACACATCTACCTTTTCTGTTCTTAAATGATTCAGTCATTTAATTGACTGACCATGTTATAAGAAACAGAACTATTTATTTTAGCCCTGCAACAAACAAATTGAGTGAAAATAATTTGACACTCCACCTGTCTGTTATGAGCAGATGTATTAAAATACGGAAACCAAAATACATATTTGTATGTACATAAACAACATAATGGTACGTTATCTACTTTATTGGAAGAAATCAGTGATTTTCTTTTGAATACCTCGTTCTGCGAAATAAATCCTCTCCATACTGTCTCTCGGTGTCGGTGAAATCTTAACAAAGTTTCAGCCACTAGCATTGCTTCTTGCAATGTTGGCGTAACGTTGTCCTCTTCATCTTCCTCTTGCTCAGTTGCTTCTTCAGTATTAGAGAATTTTCTTAAATGTGGATAGTCTGATGTGAAAGTTAAGTACAGTGTCACATAGAGGGTGCAGTCCCAAAACTGACCTTGACGTAGATCAATTAGTAGTTATAGACACACACATCAACAGCTTAACAAAATCATTTTAATCCCTTCGCACAAACAATTTACTTTTATCCCTAGCAAACAATTTACTGATAAATAACGGCAAGTTCACAATCGTTGTACGTGAAGTAAAAAATGATTTCATTGAAAAATTTTTGACGCAACAACCGAGTTAATGACGTTAAAACAGGGGTTTTTCAGATAGAAGTTTGACGCAACGCCTAAAAAAATGACGTTAAGTCCAAGTTGACATAAAGTCCGAGGCCATTAAAACCGGGTTCAACTGTGTTTAAAAATAGATACTTTCTGTTTGACTCATTTTTATACTAAAATAATTATTGTCAATTGATAGGTACGAGTATTGGGATTCAGTTTTGTTAGAAATAATAGCTTATAGAAAATATTAAACTAAGTTTTCCTAGTATTTCGAAGGGGGGGGGGCCATGGCCTCCATGGCCCCTTCCCTGAGCACAGCCTTCCCAAGAATTTCAGCAACATGGCGCTTAACCTCTCATATAAAGCATAAAAAATGTAGTAAATGAAACTATTTTTAAAATAAATTGTAGAAGCCGTTTTCAAGAAAATTTCAATAAAGCAAAAAATTGCACGAATAAACTACTAGTTCAGGTTGATAGATTTCGATGAAAAGTTTGTGTTGGTCCCCATATGGTACCTACAATCGATTTCATAATCCTTGCATCTGCAAAACTATGAGATGCATTTCAACATATTTTACATCAAAATTTAGCTCATTTTATTCTACGAATACCTATAATAATCCTATATTTTTAATGTTGTTTAAAAATTGCCATATCGAGGTTGGAAGACAAAAAGACTCTGTTTTTTTGCTACCGCAACAAATTTCATGCGTTTAAAGGCGTTTAACTCGATAATTATTTGACCGAAAAGTTTGAAATGTTAAAAAAACATAGACAATCATATTCTTACAGCATGCATGAAATTTCAAATTCATATGTTATTTAAATTTTGATTTACTAACAATATTCTGAACCCGTGCTATCTCAGTAACCGCTTGATTGTTCGGGACGGGGAAACTATCGTTTTATTCAGCGTAAAAGACTCAGTACTCATATGTTAACAACATGAAACATTGATTAGCCAATGTTGTGGTATAATTTTTAAAGTTTTGAAAAATAGACTGGGTAATGCAGAGGGTGGGTGCTACTATCCATGTTGCCAGTTTGTGTACGTGACACCCTGTCGGACTGTCTACCTGAATAGACAGACTAAATTGTCAATTCAGGTAAACAGTCAGATTCAGGCAACATGGATAGTAGTGCCCAACCCCTGCATTACCCGGTCTATTTTTCAAAATTATTTTAAATAAATTAAAAATAGCTTGAAATTAATTCTATGTTATATAATAAATTTCAATAACCTTTTTTAAGCTACCTTAACATTCATTCATAAGCTGCACAAAAATTAAAGGCAGCTTAAAAAAGGTTAGTGAAATTTTCTGTATAAATTGAAGGGGTGAGTGGATGAAGGTGTTAACTGACTTTTTTTCACAAAAATTGAGTTTTTATCGATAATGAAGTTTTTATGTGAATATTTTTCAATGGCACTAACAGAGAAATCTCTATCTGCTTCCATTAAGAAGATACCAGAGGATGAACGTGTTATCTACAAGTCAAATAACTAATACTAACAATAAATTTTCCTTTATAATACATATTATGCCCATAATGAACAGATGGAGTGTCAAATTATTTACACTCAATCCGTTCATTGCAGGGCTAAAATAAATAGTTCAGTTTCTTATCACATGGTCAGCCAATTAAATGAGTGAATCATTTAAGAACAGAAGAGGTAGAGGTGTACTGTCACACTAATCAGAGTTAATCTCCTCTGAAAGTAATGAATTTCATTATACAGTTGGACCCTGTGGTGAATGAAGTGAAGGTGTCATTTGCAGAGTGGAAAATATGTGCTTTGCTGAGGGCCCGGCATGCTGATAAGCGTACTTTTCCACTCAGTGAGTTGTGGCAATGGTAAACCACCTCACTCCTTGTTTTACTTAGTAAAACCTCTACAAATTCAAACCAGACTTTCGGCTGATGACCTGAACAACAACAATACATATTATTCATTTAGTTTTTTTATAATATAAAAACACAATTTGGTTAGGCCTACTATTAAAATAAATTTCTTATATTTTAACATTTTTTTTTTGTTAACTAGTTGTTACTTAACACCTTCATTCATTTTAAAATAGACATTTTATTAAAAAATATTTAGTGACAGAAGGTGAGGTGCTATCTACACAAAAATTAGTTAAATTCAATTTAAAAACTAAATTAGACAAGGTTTAAAATACTTAAATAAATTCCCTTAGTCTATTTAATATACTGACACCAAAAATGTAACTTTGTGAAATCAGTAAATAAAGTTGCAGCTTTTGAACTTCAACATTCAATAGCTCAGAATTGCATTTATGTCACATAACACCTTCATCCACTAAACAGGGGCGGTTTCAAGGGGGGCCATGGCCCCCCCCCCTTGAAATACTAGGAAAACTTAGTTTAATATTTTCTATAAGCTATTATTTCTAACAAAACTGAATCCAAATACTCGTACCTATCAATTAACAATAATAACTATTTTAGTGTGAAAATGAGTCAAACAGAAAGTATCTATTTTTAAATAGTATTGAGATAACAATCAGTGTCGGTAGTGAAAAGCCACTCGCATCCAGTCACCACCTTGAAAATTTCTCTATGAATTAAAATTGTGGTTTCAGCAATACAGCATAAAAGAGGACTTTTCAATGACTCAATTACAAACAGTAAGAGCTACATAAAAACAAGATAGACCCCCCCCCCGAAAATAAGCCCTGGAACCGCCCCTGCCACTGAACCCTTCATTTATAATATAAAATAGAAAAGTGTATATTATTCTAGTTCAGCGGTTCCCAAACTTCTATCTTTTACGCCCCCTTTTGCCAAAAAGAAAACTCCTCACGCCCCCTTACACAATTTTATTGGGCAATGAAAAATCACGTATTACATTGAATAACCATACATTTATTTTTTTATTTTTTGTAGCATTAGAAGTTGCAATTTAATTTTAACAAGAGACAAAATAAATCAGTGGATGGATGACCTTGCATTTTTTTTAAAAAAAAAGGTTGATTATTAGAAAGTGCACAACGTAAATCATTGATAAAACCAACATTGCACCGATGCTTTGTTTTTATTGTAACAAGTGCTGAAAACACTTTTTCCCACAGATAGGTGCTTGACAAAGATAATTACAATTACTGCCGCTTGCTGTTATATACTGGGGTAAACTTGGTAATACTTAACCCAAAGTGATGTTTTGTCAATTTTATCGAAATCGTTTTTCGCAGCAGAAACATTTTTTATTTCTAAAACTTGTTTTTTAAGTAATTCGGACAGGAAGTCTATGTTGACACTGAAAGGATCCGTTATGGAGGGTAAAGCTATCTCGAAGTCCCGCGCCCCCCTTGACGTGTCTTCACGCCTCCCTTGGGGGGCGCGCCCCCCACTTTGGGAACCGTTGTTCTAGTTAAAGGAAATTAAAAATCCTACAACTTTTATAACTAGCTTAGTTCTTCTACAGAGCTTAGTTAGAGTCAACCAGTGATTTTCCATATTCTTATCTTTTACAGAGGTTAAAATTCATTTTGCCTAATTCAATGGTGATTAAACATAGGTTATATTTTTATTATTTGCATTGGCAAGAGAAAGTTGTGTGTGTTTCACACCGGATGCAAGTCATGAGCAGGTAACTAGAACAAAAAAAACTGGTGTGAAACACTCACACAACTTTCTCTTGCCAATGCAAATTATTAACAATAAAACTAACATTATTAATAAAACATTAGAAATAAACAAAATACTAACTTTAATAACATAACCTAATTTTAATCATGAGTGAAAGACGCAAAATGAAAATCGACCTCAGTTTGGCTTAAAAATACGGAAAATCACTCTTTCACACTAAACTAGACACTGTAGAGAAAAATGCTCTAAATAAAAGTTGTAGATATTTTTATTTCTGTAAAATTATTTCTATACACTTTTGTTGTGAAATGCATACTAAGGCTGAAATCTTAAAAAAATACATTTTTCACATGTTTTCGTGAGAAAAAAACAGAAAATCGCTAATTACTGCTGAACTAAGCGTTATACAAAAATATGTTTGAAATAAAAGTTGTAGGTTTTTAAATTCTCTACAACTTTTATTATATAAATTTTTTCGCTAAATTGCATATTAAAGCCGTAATCTTAAAAAAACTATGTTTTTACGTGAAAACGGCCTTACCCAGAATTTCAGCAAATATGACGCCTACCCCTATCTGGTAGAGAATAAAAAATTGAGTAAACCAGGCGATTTTAAAAAAATCGTAGGACCAGTTTTTGAGAAAATCGCAAAAAAGTGAAAAATGACACGAATAAACTACTACTTCCAGTTGACCGATTTTGATGAAAATGTTCGTGTCGGGTTCGGTAGTGGTATGTAACTTAAGTATCAAGTTTCAAGTTTGTATGATGTTCCGTTCTTGAGGTATTCTCTTCACACACACACACACACACACACAGACCAATCGCTAAAAACATGTTTGTGTGGGTTCAGGGGGTCTGAAAACGTATAGATCCGTTGAAAACTCGATTTCTTAAAATCGACATGAAAACAATACTTTCCTTCCTTATATATTCATTATATGCCCTAAACAGGCAGATGGAGTGTTATTTTAATTGCACTCTATCTGTTTGGTTCAGGGCTAAAAAAAAAATATTTCTGTTTCTTATCACATGGTCAGTCAATTAAATGACTGAATCATTTAAGAGCAGAAGAGGTACAGGCTGTGACACTACTCAGAGTTATCTCGTCTGGAAGTAATGAATTTTATTATACAGTTGGATTGTGTGGTGAATGAAGTGAACGTGTCATTTGCAGAGTGGAAAATATGTGCTTTTAAGAGGGCCCGGCATGCTGATAAGTATACTATTTCAACTCAGTGAGTTGTGGCAATGGTAAACCACCTCACTCCTTGTTTTTACTTAGTAAAACCTCTAGAGGTTCAAACCAGCCTACAGGCTGATGACCACCTAACCAACAACACATATTCATATAGGCAAGAGAAAGTAAAAAACTTTTAAGCTCTGCTGACTGCTTCTTTCAGATCCAGATAAGGCTGGTATCAATTGAAACTTCCACCATTTTCCCCTTTTTCTGCACATCAACACCCAATATGACTCACAATATTTTAACACTTACACTATAAATTAATCCTGTCATATAATTGCACATTAACACCGTCATTATTCCCTCATCTTGTTGTTTAGGTCATCAGCCTGTAGGCTGGTTTTAACCTGTAGAGGTTTTACTAGGTAAAACGAGAAGTGAGGTGGTTTACCATTGCCACAACTCACTCAGTGGAAAAGTACGCTTATCAGCATGCCGGGCCCTCTGAAAAGCATATATTTTCCACTCTGCAAATGACACTTTCACTTCATTCACCACAGGGTCAAACTGTATAATGAAATTCATTTCTTTCAGACGAGATAACTCTGATTAGTGTCACAGTACACCTCTACCTCTTCTGTTCTTAAATGATTCAGTCATTTAATTGGCTGACCATGTGATAAGAAACACAACTATTTATTTTAGCCGTGCAACTAACAGATTGAGTGTAAATAATTTGACACTCCACCTGTCATGGGCAGTCGCTCATCTTAAAAGGCAAGTTAACACATTCAGTGCTAGAGACTCGCCTAGCGAGTCATGGGTAGATGCTACCGCTAGGCTGCTGTCTCACTTTTCGAGTTCTCTTTTGTTATCATTTTAAATAATTCTGGAAGGCCACCGTGTGTTGGATATCGGTTTTTTACTTTCTCTTGCCTATATAGGAAGGAAAGTATTGTTTTCATGTCGATTTTAACAAATACATTCTTCACCGGATCTATACGTTTTCAGACCCCCTGAATCCAAAAAACATGTTTTTAGCGATTGGTCTGTGTGTGTGTGAACAAAATATCTCAAGAACAGAACATCGTACGAACTTGAAACTTGAAACTTAAGTTACATACCACTACCGGACCCGACACGAACATTTTCATCAAAATCGGTCAACCGGAAATAGTAGTTTATTCGTATAATTTTTCACTTTTTTGCGATTTTCTCAAAAACTGGTCCTACGATTTTTTTAAAAATCGCCTGATTTACTCAATTTTTTATGCTCTACAAGATAGGGTAGGCGCCATGTTTGCTGAAATTCTGCGTGAGGCTGTTTTTACGTAAAAACATTTTCTTTTTAAGATTGTGGCTTTATTATGCATTTTAGCACAAAACGTTATATAATAAAAGTTGTAGAGAATGTAAAATTTTACAACTTTTATTTCAAACATTTTTTTGTATAACGCTTAGTTTAGCGGTAATTTGCAATTTTCTGTTTTTTTCTCACGAAAACGTGTGAAAAATCGATTTTTTAAAGATTTCGGCCTTAGAATGCATTTTACAACAAAAGTGTATATAATAAAATTTATAGGAAATTAAAAGACCTACAGCTTTTATTTAAAGCATTTTTCTCCACAGAGCCTAGTTGAGCGTGAAAGATTGATTTTCCGTATTTTTAGGCCAAACTGAGGTTGATTTTCATTTTGCGTCTTTCACTCATGATTAAAATAAGGTTATGTTTTTTATTTATTTCTAATGTTTTATTACTAATGTTAGGTTTATTGTTAATTATTTGCACTGGCAAGAGAAAGTCGTGTAAGTGTTTCACACCAGATTTTTGATATTATGTAGCCCTCAGAAAGGGTTTTTCTTTGTAACCGTGCGGTTCGTTTTTGAATTTTCGTCATACAATCGTCTACCCTCGTACAGTATTTTTAACGGATTTTCAGGGTACAGTTGAAGATATCGTTTCAAAATAGGTTATACTTTTATATTTACTTTAAAAGTATAGCTGTAGCTATTATTTGCTATTTAAAATTACATAAAAAAATTACGTGTAAATCGTAAAGGTAAAAGGAAAAATTCCAACAAGAAGTACATACAGTTGAGCCGTTCTTAGTTTGCTCCTCCTAGTGTCTGTCAACAAACAAAAGCCACCTACTACAGGGTGCATGCTAGAGTCTGCGACTTTATGGATGTCGTATTCCTATTAAGTTAACTATTTTTTTAAAATTATAAGTACTCAAAGTACTAAAAAGATGTCATGATATGATGTAGGCCTAACAATTTAATTTATAAAAATACTTTTGAAAGTATTGTGTTGTTACTTTTTAATCAGCGTGTACACATTTAGATATAATGCGCATGCTCAGTGACTTCATTATTTGTTTACATTAGGAGCAAACTAAGAGAGGCTGGACTATAAATATTTATTATAACAGGTGAAAATAAACCTAAAAAACATTGAATTGTTTACTTTTATGTTATTAGTAAACATAAATCAATGTATAGGTCGCAAAAAAAATAAATCTATAAAAATGTTAGTAACATAAAGTTGTAGGCCCTGTATAAAGCAAGTGCATGAGTAATCAGTCCGACAAGAGAGATACCTCCCTCATAATGGTCATTGAATGTGTTCAGAATCAGTAGAAATATGTGAGGTGGAAAGCGAAAAGCGACCTCTTGTCGGAAGAAAAATGAGTTGTGAAGGTCGATACACCAATATTTGAGGTTTTTCTTGTAGATTTTTATGATTTATTTTGTCCGATTATATTTTAAATGTAATTACTTTGCAATAAAAAGAATATCTATTTACAGTTCAGCCGTTCTTAGTTTGCTCCTGCTGTCAACAAACAAAAGCCACCTACTACAGGGTGCACGCTAGAGTCCGCGATTTTATGGATGTCGTATTCCTATTAAGTTAACTATGTTTAACATTATAAGCACTTAAAATACTAAAAACATCAGTCATGATATGATGTAGGCCTAACAATTTCATTTAGAAAAATACTTTAAAAAGTATTTTGTATTTGAATAATTTTGAAAGTATTTTGTTGTTACTTTTTAATGAGCGTGTACACATTCTGATATATTGCGCATGCTCAGTGACATCATTATTTGTTTACATTAGGAGCAAACTAAGAGAGGCTGGACTTTAAAAAGATCAAGATATTTGGTAAAGAAAAATGGAGAGACCTTCTAATGGGTATTCTGACCAATTGGACTCAGTTGCAGAACCGCTTTTTGACCCTTTAGCAGTGTCAAACAACAAAATTTCTAAAAACAATTAGTGCAATCTGTTCTTAAATATATGTAAAATTAAGAAAAAGTGAAATGTAAAAGTTTAAAATGCATTCAACAGCAATTTTTTCATCAAAAACTTTTAAGCTGCTCTAATTTACACAATTTTTGAGAGTAAATTCTGAATTTTGCATCAAAATGGTTAGAATTCAATGGCAAATTTTAAAATGGTAACAACAGCTGATAACAAAAACTTTTCGACAAGAGGTCCCTTTTCGGATCCGGGTCACATATAAGGAAGCTCACTCCAATGACACACCTACTCTATTTTCTAAAGAAAAAAATTTATTCAGTTGGTTTATATAAAAAGTGAAGTACAAATGAACTTAGATCAACAAGATTATTTACAATCAGATCAGACTTACCAAGGCTATATGTTATGTTACGTTACGTACAACAGCCATCAATATGTTTTACCAATCCACCAATAATACAGAGTGATTTTTTAGTCCTGTTACCCAATTGTTAATGTCTGGTAATATTTTTCTAAGAAAGGGATATTTTGTTTTGTGACACTAAGTTGGTAGCCCTACTCAACCAGTATGGATATGGCAGTGTGAGTTGATTCTCCTTGAGCTGTGTAAAATTTTGTGCCATTTCCGGTCGTGCTACGAACAGAATGTCTTTTATCCTAAACAATCTCTTAAACAATCTTTTTAAACAATCTCTTGTTTAAATCTGGAGGCTGAAGCTCTAGAACTAATCGTATCTGATACGGATACAATTTCAATTTTTTAGCAGCTTTCTGAGCACTCGAACATGACAAATCAACATGCGAGGAAAGTTTTTGTAAACTTTTCCATGGAGAATTGAGCAATCTTGTTTTCACATTCTCTTAACGTCATCTGTCAAGAGAGTTGGTCGACCACTACGTTTTCTGCTGCAAACAATACCTGCCTCTAAAAATCGGTTAGTTAGCCTAGAAATTGACTAGAATAGAGTGGAGGAACACCAAAAAATTTAATTTGAAATGATTCTTTTACACTCGCATACGATTTTGTAGCAAAATATTGTTCAAGAATGAAAACCCGTTGTTCTAGGGTAAAAGACATTCTGTTCATAACACAACTGGAAACAGCACAAACTTTTACGCAACTCAAGGAGAATCAACTCAAACTGTCGTATCTATACCGGTTAAGTAGGGCTACCAACTTTGTGTCACAAAACAAAATATCCCTTTCTTAGAAAAAAATTACCAGACATTAACAATTGGGTAACAGGACTAAAAAATCACCCGGTAGTTCAACGATGAGTAATCATTTTACGAACCAACAACACCAGATCAGTGATAAGGTAAAAGACAATCACCCTTCTTATTTTTTATTAATTATTTCTCCTTACTTTGTCTAGAAAACTAATTTAAATAATTCTGTTTTATATAATGAATTTATATAATAAATTTCACTAATCTTCACTAATTTCACTAATCTTCAGGACTGAAGATGTATAATCTTCTATAGATTTTTAATAAATAAAGTTTTTAGTTTCAATTATATGTTATTTCCTCTGATGATGGCGGATCCACCGAAACACGTGTAAGTGAAATTTATTATCTAAAACATAATTAATTTCAAACTGCAGGATGCATTATAAAGATTTATTTTTAATTTAAATAAATGTTAAGTACGCCTAACCTATCTCTAATCTCAGAATTTGTTTTGCATTTGTTTAGGCGACTCGGTTTTCCTTTTGCTTCAGATTTATAATTTATCATTTTTCTGTCAAACATCGATTGTTAAATGAAATGGTTAGAAACTACCGAAGGCAAAATGGTTTCATGGTGGTTTACTACTGCTGCAACTGAACACGTACAAAGAGGAATTTCACAACAAATCAAGTGCTAAATATGAAATACCCAACTCAACACTTCCAAAACACATCAAACGTTCTCGTAGTGTTAAAAGCGTGCCTCAACAATGATATACCACAATCCCATTCAAAACACAAAAGCAAATGGCTTGAAAACTAAAAAATTGTGGGTGGGCTTAGGACAGGGGCGGTTCCACGGCTGATTTTCGGAAGGGGGGGCTATCTTGTTTTTATGTAGCTCTTACTACATAATTTGTAATACATAGTTTGTAATTGAGTCATTGAAAAGTGCTCTTTTGTGCTGTATTGCTGTAACCACAATTTTAATTCATAGAGAAATTTTCAAGGTGCTGACTGGATGCGAGTGGCTTTTCACTACTGACACTGATTGTTATCTTAATATTATTTCAAAAAAGATAGCCTACTTTCTGTTTGACTCATTTTTATACTAAAACAATTATTGTTAATTGATAGGTACGAGTATTGGGATTCAGTTTTGTTAGAAATAATAGCTTATAGAAAATATTAAACTAAGTTCTCCTAGTATTTCCAAGGGGGGGCCATGGCCCCTTCCCTGAAACCATTCCTGGCTTAGGATCCACGCACAGGTAGGAAGTTCTGAGATTAAAAAAAGGCATAAACTTTCAAAAATAAATCTTTATAATGCATCCTGCAGTTTGAATTATTTCTATTTTATAATATATATAATATTTTATTTTTTTTATATATTTTATAATATTTCTATTTTGAATATATATAATAATTTCACTAACCTTCTTTTTAAATTGCGTCACCTTTATTTTTATTCTTACTACACATGTTTCGGTGGATCCACCATCATCAGAGGAAATAACATATAATTGAAACTAAAAAAATTTTATCTCACTTATTTAAAACTTAAGATGATACATCTTTTGTCATAAAACTGAAATGTCATTTGTATAAAACTGATTTAAAATTAATTTATTTGAATTTATCCCTTCTCATGTTTACTGTAGATAGCAGCAGCAGCAGTCAATATCACTTCATCATTCCTAAATTTGACCTGTTCATTCAAAATGTCCTGCTTTTGCTCTTTTAAATATTTATAAATATGGAACATCTCATATTTTTCAATTATTTTTATTTTCTATAGTATTACATTGTTCTATTATATTAAAATGTTCATATTCTTATTTGCCAAATTTATGTTTTTTTTCTTTTATATGATTGAAAAATCTTAGACGAAACACGTGTAAGTAAGAATAAAAATATAGGTGACGCAGTTTAAAACGAAGGTTAGTGAAATTATTATATAAATTCAGCATAAACTTTTTATAAAAAAAACCACAGACTGTTGAATATGCAAGGTAGATGGCCCAGCAAACACTTGGAGACTTGGACACTGAAAACAAGCCAAACCAAACCAAATGACTCACCTAAGCCAAAGTTATTGGCCAAACTAATGCACCTTGTTGAACAGCGACAGCATAACCAAAAAATGGTATTTAACCATATAAGTTGTTTACATTCGTACAAAAAAGGCTAAATTACAACATGAAAAAATATTGGTGGTATTTAGTAGGCGTGCACTCAGTTGTAAACTTTGCTTATATTTTCATAAGGTACTTCATGCATAACTTTACCTTTATTTGTGCCACTGAGTACAACAACAGTAGCACAAAACTTATCAAAATTGACATCTCTCATTTGCGCTAAAGAATTTCTACTTGTACCTTTTAAAATTTTAACCGTTTTACCTATTGCAGGTATAACCGTTTCTAAATGCTCTTGATCTAATTTAATCTTATTTCCCGAATCTAACATCACTACAACCGCACAATACTTGTCGATTATTTCTTTAATGTAACCTTTTTTGTTATAAAATTTATCGCCTAAACTTTTTGTCACCACTTTCACCACAATATTGTCACACAACCATTCCACATCTTGTTTATGTTGAAGCGAGGACTGCTGTTTCTTTTTTCTGGCGGATTCTTCCAAGATGATTTCTTCTAATGCCGATAATTTCCTTTTTTCACCCGACTGTTTATTATCTTTAGAAGTTTGACTTCCTGATGGTATCGATAATTTTAACTTATTATTCGATTGTAAATTTTGTTTGGATTCGGATTTTTTAACGGGTAGATTAAATTTTAATTTTTCGCTGTCGGATTCTCGAAGCAAGTCCGTAGATTGAGATATATTATCGCTAACTTTTTCTTTACCTTTAGCGATCTGTTTTTCTAAAAATTTCATCATTCTTTCGTTATCATCTTTTTCCATTTTTTCCTTTTTTGCCATCGCTTCTTGTAAAGCGATCGTTTCAGGGTTTCTATCGATGTACTGTATAAACCAACCTTTTTCTGTTTCATCCACAACACATTTCCCTTCCCGTCCGAGCCATTTAACAAAATCTGTTAAGGTTTCCCACTGTGTAGAGTTCATGTGCAGATGATTTCTATCCGATATGTAATCTTGATACACTCTATTTGCGTGCACTCTTTTTGTACCAAACTGTCTTCGTAATAGTTCTAAATAACCTTCTTCAAATTCTTTAGAAAATTCATCGATATATTTATCAGCATTATCGGCAAAAATAAGTAACTGACGCTGGTGAGATTCGGACGTCGTATGACACTTGAAACCGTTTTCATCTCGACATTGTTTTTGACACATTTGACAGTACCACCGTAATTTTTGTAATCCTTTTGCTTTTATTTTATTCGCTATGTATTTTGGCGTTCCCACTTCATGTTTACCCATTTTATTTTTTTAACGGTCAGGTAAACAATTTAAAAATACACAAAACAATATACTAACCTCAAAATTTCAACTATTTGTCACTGGAATCATTCGTTCTCATATACTAGACAGCTGTTAATGAAACGTAACAATCGATTTATCGCAATGAATCTCGAGTCCATTGAAATACAACTTACCACCGGCAGATAAATTTCAAATTAAAATGATTTTTAATAAAAATTAACAAAAATTGTAGTTTAACGAATGTTAGTTTCATTATAATTTTTTATACCGAATGAATGTTAGAATATATTATAAGGAATATAACTTTGAATATAGTGTAGAATACTCAACGGGAATGTAAACAAAGCAATTCTACTTTTTTAAATTGGTGGACAATTGAAAAAAAACTATGCGAAATTTAATAGGACGTAACAAATATGATGGAACTTTTTGTTTACTCGAACAAAGCCTTCATTAATATTGATTTTACAAGTTGTACTTACGGGATTGGTTTCATTTTATTCTTATTTTTACTGTGCCATTAGATAATACTTTAATATAATAAATTTATCTACAGAGTAATATGCCTAAATATTTTAATGACTTTATTATTACGGTTGTTTTTAAATCTACCCTTAATCGTCAACATAGAAATTAATGGTGTTGGTTCTTTTAGTACGTAAAAGTTAGGGATGCCCGACATAGGGTCCCATGGTGTAATGGTTAGCACTCTGGACTCTGAATCCAGCGATCCGAGTTCAAATCTCGGTGGGACCTGAAATTTTTTTTTTGTTTAAGTACGTTAAAATTGCACATTTAAATTAATTCCTTTAATAGAGATATTTTACCAATCACAATGTTTAATTTATCTAATTTTTGTCGTATTTCGAGTTTTCTCCTATATTCTACCCTGGCATTTTTCTACTATTCTTCCAGCATTTTACATTTCCTCTCCTATTCATTTCAGATGCACGAATAGATTTCTGATTGTACATGATCCAGGGGCGGTTCCAGGGCTGATTTTCGGGGGGGGGCTATCTTATTTTTATGTAGCTCTTACTGTTTGTAATTGAGTCATTGAAAAGTCCTCTTTTAGCTGTATTGCTGTAACCACAATTTTAATTCATTAAGAAATTTTCGCTACGTCAAAGTCCTTGAAAATCAAGAAAATCTTGAAAAATGAAGGCGCTGACTGGATGCGAGTGGCTTTCCACTACTGACACTGATTGTTATCTTAATACTTTTTACTTTCTCTTGCCTATATGAATATATAGGAAGGAAAGTATTGTTTTCATGTCGATTTTATAAAAATCGAGTTTTCACCGGATCTATACGTTTTCAGACCCCCTGAACCCAAAAAACATGTTTTTAGCGATTGGTCTGTGTGTGTGTGTGTGTGTGTGTGTGTGTGTGTGTGTGTGTGTGTGTGTGTGTGTGTGTGTGTGTGTGTGTCTGTGTGTGAACAGAATATCTCAAGAACGGAACATCGTACGAACTTGAAACTTGAAACTTAAGTAACATACCACTACCGGACCCGACACGAACATTTTCATCAAAATCGGTCAACCAGAAGTAGTAGTTTATTTGTGTAATTTTTCACTTTTTTACGATTTTCTCAAAAACTGGTCTGGCCTTATTTACTTAATTTTTATATGCTCTACAAGATAGGGTAGGCGTCATGTTTGCTGAAATACTTGGCCAGGCTCTTTTCACGTAAAAAACTTGTTTTTTAAGATTGCGGCTTTATTATGCATTTTACCGGAAAAATGTAGGCCTATATAATAAAAGTTGTAGAGAATTTAAAATTCTACAACTTTTATTTCAAACATTCTTTTGTATAACGCTTAGTTTAGCGGTAATTAGCAATTTTCTGTTTTTTTTCACGAAAACGTGTGAAAAATCGATTTTTTTTAAGATTTCGGCCTTAGTATGCACTTTACGACAAAAGTGTATAATCAAATTTATAGGAAATAAAAAGATGTACAACTTTTATTTAAAGCATTTTTCTCTACAGAGCCTAGTTTAGCGTTAAAAAGTGATTTTCCGTATTTTTAAGGCAAACTGAGGTTGATTTTCATTTTGCGTCTTTTTGTCATGATTAAAATAAGGTTATATTTTTTGAGGTTAGTTTTTTGTTTATTTCTAATGTTTTATCACTAAAGTTAGGTTATATTGGTCATAACTTGCATTGGCAAGGCAAAGTCGTGTGAGGGTTTCACACCAGATTTTTTTTTTGTTAATTTCATGTAAAAATTGCTGAAAGTAGATCCTAGTTATGATTTCTGAAACTGAAGGTTTCTTTCAAACCTCCAACCTACACTTTAAGGATGATAGCAAAATTTTAAAAATGAATTTCATTCAGGTATTTAAAAAATACCAAAGAAATAAATAAAGAATATTAATATTAAAAGTTTTTCAAGAAGATCAACGTTTCTAGCATAAAAATTTTACGAAATTATTTTTGAAGATGGACATGTTTCATAAAAAGGAAAGAAGACATTGTGAATTATTCAAATAGTTTTTGTATAAATCTACTTTTTTCAAAATAGTATTAAAAATCTGGTGTGAAACACTCACACAACTTTCTCTTGCCAATGCAAATAATTAACAAAAAACCTAACATTAGTAATAAAACATTAGAAATAAACAAAAAACTAACCTTAATAAACATAACCTTATTTTAATCATGAGTAAACGACGCAAAATGAAAATCGAACTCAGTTTGGCTTAGAAATACGGAAAATCACTCTTTCACATTAAACTAGGCTCTGTAGAGAAAAATTCTCTAAATAAAAGTTGTAGATCTTTTAATTTTCTATAAATTTTACTATATACTTTTTTATCGTAAAGTGCATACTAAGGCCGAAATCTTAAAAAAAAAATCAATTTTTCACACGTTTTCGTGAGAAAAAACAGAAAATCGCTAATTACCGCTAAACTAAGCGTTATAAAAAAAATATTTGAAATAAAAGTTGTAGGTTTTCAAATTCTCTACATGTTTATTATATACATTTCTGCTCGCAAATTAATATTAAAGCCGTAATCTTAAAAAAACACTTTTTTACGTAAAAACACCCTCACCAAGAATTTCAGCAAAATGGCGCCTACACTTTCTTTTAGAGAATAAAAAATTGAGTAAACCAGGCGATTTTAAAAAAAATCGTAGGACCAGTTTTTGAGAAAATCGCAAAAAGTGAAAAATTATACGAATAAACTACTACTTCCGGTTGACCGATTTTGATGAAAATGTTCGTGTCGGGTCCGGTAGTGATATGTAACTTAAGTTTCAAGTTTCAAGTTCGTACAATGTTCCGCTCTTGAGATATTTTGTACACACACACACACACACACACACACACACACACACACACACACACACACACACACACACACACACACACAGACCAATCGCTAAAAACATGTTTTTTTGGGTTCAGGGGGTCTGAAGACGTATAGATCCGGTGAAAACTCGATTTCTTAAGATCGACATGAAAACAATACTTTCCTTCCTATATATTCATATAGGCAAGAGGAACTAAAAAACAATATTAAAAGTATTAGTGATAAAAGGTAAATGACTTACAGTATAAGAAAGTGTGAAATTTGTTCGTAGAATAAATCCGGTAAACACTAGGCCGATATTCCCGCTTAAAAAACTAAAACATTATAAAATCCACCGAAACATAACAATACAGTATAATTCCGATTATCCGTGGTAATTGGGGGGATAACTATACCGGATAACCGGAAAACACGGATAATACAACCCAATTCGGTTGAGACCACCTACGTAATAAACAAAACCACCAGTTACGCGTACGTTTTATTCTACTGATTAATAGATGTTAATACTATCGGATATCGGAAATAAATAAACAAATGGTATTGAAATAAAAATATTTACTAGTACATAAATTTATATGAATCTTACCTTAAACTACGTAACAAAAAAAAATCACAAAAAATCTGATATTTTACTTTGTTTCGATACGAAATTAGTTTATGTCTGCATTAATGTACCTGCTCATTGTTGTCGTAATCGAACAATATTATCGTAGTAAATCACAATAATTTTGTGATAATTACAATGACGAAAATGTCGGGAGTTGAAAAGTTTTAATTTGTAAAAGTTATACAGTACATACATAATTAATTTTTCTAGCCGGCCGCGTTGGCGTTGTTGGTAACGTGCTCTCCTCTCATCACGCGGTCTTGGGTTCGAATCCAACTCGGGCATGGCATTTTTTCATACGTTACAAAAAATTAATTTCATCCTTCACCGTCTGCATTAGCAGCAATTTGCAAAACAGTCGGACGTTAAACCAAAAAAAAAAAAAAAAAAAAAAAATTCTAGTGATCGCACGGTTAATCCAAACCCCCCGGTTAAACGATCCACGGAAAATCGGTACTCTACTGTACTAATATTTAGTCATAATTTAACACTTTGTACTCATTAATAAATAACAAAATTAAAAGAAAACGCATAGAAACACAATAAAAACATTATTTGTCGGCTTAACACACACGTTGAACGAAGGGTTTGTTGCAACAAGCACACCGGTTTGTAAGTCAAAAGAATATTTCTGTTAAGTGGAAAATTATCACACTTAATTTTGTTGGTTACATATTATTACATATTTAATAATTGTTTTCTATTTAAAACATTTTAGAGGTAAAGAAAACACACTAAGTAATGTTAAATATTTTTACTTTCTCTTGCCTATATGAATATATAAGAAGGAAAGTATTGTTTTCATCTCCATTTTAACAAATCCAGTTTGAAACTTAAGTTACATACCACTACCGGACCCGACACGAACATTTTCATCAAAATCGGTAAACCGGAAGTAGTAGTTTATTCGTATAATTTTTCACTTTTTTGCGATTTTCTCAAAAACTGGTCCTACGATTTTTTTTAAAATCGCCTGGTTTACTACATTTTTTATGCTCTACAAGATAGGGTAGGCATCATGTTTGCTGAAATTCTGCGTGAGGCTGTTTTTACGTAAAAAAATTTCCTTTTTAAGATTGCTGCTTTAATATGCATTTTAGCGCAAAACGTTACATAATAAAAATTGTAGAAAATGTAAAATCCTACAACTTTTATTTTGAACATTTTTTTGTATAACGCTTAGTTTAGCGGTAATTAGCAATTTTCTGTTTTTTCTCACGAAAACGTGTGAAAAATGAATTTTTTTAAGATTTCGGCCTTAGAATACATTTTACGACAAAAGTGTATAAAATCAAATTTATAGGAAATTAAGAGATCTACAACTTTTATTTTAAACATTTTTTTACAGTGCCTAGTTTAGCGTGAATGAGCGATTTTCCGTATTTTTTAAGCCAAACCGAGTACGATTTTCATTTAGCGTGTTTCACTCATGATTAAAATAAGGTTATGTTTTTGAGGTTAGTTTTTTGTTTATTTCTAATGTTTTATTACTAATGTTAGGTTTATTGTTAATTATTTGCATTGGCAAGAGAAAGTTGTGTGAGTGCTTCACACCAGATTTTTTTACATTAAAAAGCATTATTTTGAATTATTTTTTCTGGTTACTAGACAAGAGTTATCTTTCCGTGCTGCTGTGATTTTAAGTCAAAAGAATAATTATGTAAAGTGGAAAATTATCACACTTAATTTTGTTGTTTACTTTTTTAATATTTAATAATTGTTTTGTATTTAAAAAAAATGAGAGGTAAAGAAAACACTAATGTATAATATGTTTTAATATTAAAAAGCATTATTTTGAATTATTTTTCTTGGTTACTAGGCAAGGTTACCATTGCACGCTGCTGTGATTGGTCGAGACGTTTGTCAATTCGACCAATAGTGGCTTGGCTGTTTGTATTTTCTCTCGGTGAAACAGTTGTACGGTATAAATTGTCCATGTAAGCGGTTATAAAAATGTTAAAAACGCAAATCGGAGTTACTAATTGAGAAATGTAAATTGTACGTTAGACATTATTATTTTATTAGATGTTTTACTCGCTGAAACGTTTTATACGGTTTAAATTGTTCGTTTAAACGGGAATTAAAACGAAAATCGGATATACAGTACTAACCTGGGTAGTGGAGAAAATAACAAATATTGGAAAGTATTGAATAACTTCATTAAAGGTATGTTTTAAATTAATCTTAAACAAAAACAAAAAAGAACTGACACTGAAATTTATTAAACTATCACACTGTTGTTTTAATAACAATTTTTAAAAAAATACACTTTATAATGCGTATTTATAAATTGATCATTGTATGGAAATCAGTTTAGTTTAACACAGACAAGACGGTAACATCTAAAACATCTGGAGTCTAACTAAATAATATTTCCCTTCCCCTAGCATTAAACTGAATCTATCGCACTATTTGAAGAGGGGAGAGCAATGATGTCCAGTCGATGTACGATTCGACATAAAAAGGTTATTCTAGTAGTAGGCCTACCGTAGGCCTAGTTACAGCAAAAAATTACTCCCATTACAACAAAAATGAAGTTTCTGTTTTTTGTATTCATTTTTTAACACGTTGACGGCCACACTAAATTTTGTGATATGTACAACAGGGCCATCGTACTTTTTTATTTTTTTCACATTTTATTCATTTATCTTGTTATTTTACTTATTTTATTTTACACAAAACAAATACTAATTCTTTTTGTTAAATAAAGTTGTGACAGACTTTTGGGCAACATGGCCTGTTGGAATGATCTTACATTTCAGAGCCATGTGACCCATTTTTGTGGTATGACAAAAAATGTAATAGACAACTGCGTTTAGTTGGAAAGTACTCTAGACTATTTCAATCAACCAAACTAAGCAAAATAAATAAATAATTGCAGCATTATATTACAGTAAAACAGGAAAAACTACCTGTATATGCAATATCCTATTTGAAAAAGGCCAACTATTTGAACAAGCTAAGTGGACAATGTCACTCTCTGAAGCCACAGCTTTATAAACCACATTAGTAACACACGACTTAAAAATCTGGTGTGAAACACTCACACAACTTTCTCTTGCCAATGCAAATAATTAACAATATAACCTAATTTTAGCAATAAAACATTAGAAATAAACAAAAAACTAACCTCAAAAACAATGAAAATCGAACTGTTTGGCTTAAAAATACGGAATATCACTCTTTCACGCTAAACTAGGCTCTGTAGCGAAAAATGCTTTAAATAAAAGTTGTAGATCTTTTTATTTTCTATAAATTCAATTATATACACTTTTGTCGTAAAATGCATATCAAGGCCGAAATGTTAAAAAAAATCGATTTTTCTCACGTTTTCGTGAGAAAAAATCAAACAATCGTTAACTACTGCTAAACTAAGCGTTCTAATACAAAAAAATGTTTGATCTAAAACTTGTAGGATTTATAATTGTCTACAACTTTTATTATATACATTTTGCGCTATATTGCATATTAAAGCCGTAATCTTAAGAAAACTATGTTTTTACGTGAAAACACCCTCACCAAGAATTTCAGCAAACATGGCGCCTACCCTATCTTGTAGAGAATAAAAAATTGAGTAAATGAGGCGATTTTTAAAAAAATCGTAGGATTAGTTTTTGAGAAAATTGCAAAAAAGTGAAAAATTATACGAATAAACTACTACTTCCGGTTGACCGATTTTGATGAAAATGTTCGTGTCGGGTCCGGTAGTGGTATGTAACTTAAATTTCATATTCTGTTCACACACACACACACACACACACACACACACACACACAGACCAATCGCTAAAAACATGTTTTTTGGATTCAGGGGGTCTGAAAACGTATAGATTCGGTGAAAACTTGATTTCTAATGATCGACATGAAAACAATACTTTCCTTCCTATAGGCAAGAGAAAGTAAAAATTAGTTATGTACCGTGACTCAGTTTTGATGCAGATGGCCCATTTTTAAAGACAAGTGTGACATATATTTGGGTCACATACAAGTCAACGTGTTAAATAGTTGTTTGTAATATGATATGAGTATAACCTTTGGTTCCATTTCATTTATAGGCTGCATCTTCAATTTTAATTGGATAATTTTTTGTTGCCTAGTTCAGTACAAACTGATTTTGGTGGACCTTTTTTAATTTTTTCTTGTCCTATATTAGCCTATGTACTAATCCATGTAGTAATATTATGCCAGTCCAGCTTCACCCACGTAAACTTTTGTTTTATTATTAACAACTTTTTAATTAATATTATACCTAATTAAATCAAAAATAACATTTTTACTTTCTCTTGCCTATAGGAAGGAAAGTATTGTATTCATGTCCATTTTAACAAATACACTCTTTACCGGATCTACACGTAAACAGAACCCCTGAATCCAAAAAAAAACATGTTTTTAGCGAATGGTCTGTTGTGTGTGTGTGAGTGCGTGTGCGTGCGTGCGCGCGCTCACGCGCGTAGAAATCGAAGATTTCGCCCTTAGTACCTATGCATTTTACGACAACATTGTATATAATCAAATTTATAAGTAATTAATTAAATTAAAATAATTAATTAAATTTCTACGACTTCTATTTGAGCATTTTTCTCTACAGAGCCTAGTTTAGCGTGAAAGAGTGATTTTTTGTATTTTTAAGCCAAACTGAGGTTGATTTTTATTTTGCGTTTTTCACTTGTCACCGGATGGCGACATTAAGTGGCCCTGAAAAGGGCCTTTTAAGCGGCGGTCGTCTTGGAGAGGAGTCGGTCGAGGAGCTGGGCGACACGGCGTGTCGTCGTCCAGCGGAGACGTCATCTTCTTCCCTCGCAGTAGTGCGTGGATGGGTGGTTCTTTGGGTCCGGTGGGCGTAAGGCTCGGTCGAGGGACCGCTGTGGGCGATGACGGGTCGGCGAGCGGAACATCTCATCTTCTCTGTTGCGGGGTCGTCGATTAGTCTCACTGGAGTCGGGCAGCCGTGTGCCGTGATGGACGTCTTGTCGTTGCCTGGATCAGAAGCGGTGAGCTGGCGTGGTGGAAGCGGAGCCCGAAGAGTGACGGCTCGGCTACCGGGTTCAAGCCTAGCCTTCCCTCAGCGGCAGTTGGGTTCCCACTGCAGCGTGACAGTGGTGGCCCGCAGAGCCCCGCAGTGTCGGGTCGGCGTAGGCCGTCTGCCGATAGCGCGGCAGAGGCGGCTCTTCCTTGGGCCGGCGAAGGCTGACCGGTGCGGGAATGTAGCGTCCGCCATTGGTAGCGTAGACCAGGGATGGTGCGTCCCGTCTCGTCCTCTTCTGTCTTGAAGAGAAGTGAATCGCTCTGTGTCAGGATCGGTATTGAATCTCTGCTCAGTGCAGCGCTCTTTATGTAGCTGCCGGGAGCGTTGTGGTAGAGAGCGGCTACTGGCTTGGCCTTGATGACAAAGGCCTTTGCGGTGCGCAGCCGAAAGCTTTGTCGCTATGCCGTCAAAGGCCGGGAGAACTATTGAAGGCCGGCAACACAGTAAATGATTAATTAGAAGGGGTGGCGGTCACACACTCATGATTAAAATAAGGTTATGTTTATTCAGGTTAGTTTTGTTGTTTATTTCTTATGTTTTATCACTAATATTAGGTTATATTGGTCATTATTTGCATCGGTAAGAGAAAGTTGTGTGAGTGATTCACACCAGATATTTTACTTTCTCTTGCCTATATGAATATATAGGAAGGAAAGTATTGTTTTCATGTCGATTTTTCACCGGATCTATACGTTTTTAGACCTCCTGAACCCAAAAAACATGTTTTTAGCTATTGGTCTGTGTGTGTGTATATGTGAACAGAATATCTCAAGAACGGAACATCGTACGAACTTTAAACTTGAAACTTAAGTTACATACCACTACCGGACCCGACACGAACATTTTCATCAAAATCGGTCAACTGGAAGTAGTAGTTTATTCGTATAATTTTTCACTTTTTTGCGATTTTCTCAAAAACTGGTCCTACGATTTTTTTAAAATCGCCTGGTTTACTCAAATTTTTATTCTCTACAAGATAGAGTAGGCGCCATGTTTGCTGAAATTCTACGTAAGGCTGTTTTTACGTAAAAACATTTTCTTTTTAAGATTGCGGCTTTAATATGCATTTTAGCGCAAAACGTTATATAATAAAAGTTGTAGAGAATGTAAAATTCAACAACTTTTATTTCAAACATTTCTTGTGTAACGCTTAGTTTAGCGGTAACTAGCAATTTTCTGTTTTTTTCTCACGAAAACGTGTGAAAAATCTATTTCTTTAAGATTTCCGCCTTAGATTGCATTTTACGACAAAAGTGTATAAAATAAAATTTATAGGAAATTAAGAGATCTAAAACTTTTATTTTAAACATTTTTTTGTACAGTGCCTAGTTTAGCGTGAATGAGCGATTTTCCGTATTTTTAAGCTAAACAGAGGTCGATTTTAATTTTGCGTATTTCACAAATGTTTTTTGAGGTTAGTTTGTGTGTTCATTTCTAATGTTTTATTAATAATGTTAGGTTATATTGTTAAATATTTGCATTGGCAAGAGAAAGTTGTGTGAGTGTTTCACACCAGATTTTTTTGAATGTAGGCCTACGTGTGAAGGTTGTTGCCTATCTACCGAGTGAAGTGGTCCTTTTAATATCGGCCTAATAGGCCTAATAGGCCCACATCGTAGCCTAACAGAGATAGGCCTACTCTTATTATTTACAGTTGAGCCGTTGTTAGTTTGCTCCTCCTCCTCCTCCTCCTAGTGTCTGTCAACAAACCAAAGCCACCTACTACTAAAGGGTGCACGCTACACTCCACCACTTTACAACTATCCTATTCCTCCTCCTATTCAGTTAACTATATTTTATATTATTAGTACTTAAAACATCAGTCTTGATATTATGTACGCCTAACAATTTCATTTATAAAAATCTGGTGTGAAACACTCACACAACTTTCTCTCGCCAATGCAAATATTTAACAATATAACCTAACATTAGTAATAAAATATTAGAAACAAACAATAAACTAATGTCAATAAACATAACCTTATTTTAATCATGACTGAAAGACGCAAAATGAAAATCAAACTCAGTTCGGCTTAAAAATACGGAAAATCATTCTTTCACACTAAACTAGGCTATGTAGAGAAAAATGCTTTAAATAAAAGTTGTAGATCTTTTTATTTCCTATAAAATTAATTTTTTTACACTTTTGTCGGAAAATGCACACTAAGGTCGAAATCTTAAAAAATAGATTTTTCACACGTTTTCGTGAGAAAAAAATAGAAAATCGCTAATTACTGCTAAACTAAGCGTTATACAAAAAAAAGGTTTGAAATAAAAGTTATAGAATTTTAAATTCTCTACAACTTTTATTATATACATTTTTAAGCTAAATTGCATATTAAAGCCGTAATCTTAAAAAAACTATGTTTTTACGTGAAAACAGCCTCACCCAGAATTTCAGGAAACATGACGCCTACCCTATCTTGTAGAGAATAAAAAATTAAGTAAACCAGGCGATTTTAAAAAAAATCGTAGGACCAGTTTTTGTGAAAATCGCAAAAAAGTGAAAAATTACACGAATAAACTACTACTTCCGGTTGACAGATTTTGATGAAAATGTTCGTGTCGGGTCCGGTAGTAGTATGTAACTTAAGTTTCAAGTTTCAAGTTTGTACGATGTTCCGTTCTTGAGATATTCTGTACACACACACACACACACAAACACACACACACACACACACACACACACACACACACACACACACACACACACACACACACACACACACACAAACAGACACACACACAGACCAATCGCTAAAAACATTTTTTTGGGTTCAGGGGGTCTGAAAACGTATAGATCCGGTGAAAACTTGATTTCTAAAAATCGACATGAAAACAATACTTTCCTTCCTATATATTCTTATAGGCAAGAGAAAGTAAAAATACTTTTAAAAGTATTTTGTATTTAAATACTTTTGAAAGTATTTTGTAGTTACTTTTTAATCAGCTTCTACTGATTTTGATATAATGCGCATGCTCAGTGACGTCATTATTTGTTTACATTAGGAGCAAACTAAGAGAGGCTGGACTGTAGGTACATAGATAGGCCTACTCTAGAAAACTGTCAATTACTCCCTATCTCAATTACTACTGTTTACTGCTTAGTGCCTAGTGGTTGTTCGAGATCAGACGACGACAAGTTGTGCTATTCTGTAATGTTGATCCATTTTATTATTACTGACTCGGTGCAAATGTCTGCCTTGTTCACATTCATTTCTACGTACTTACTTACAATTTCTGGTAAGTAAGACAATTTTATTTTTTTTGCGCCATGGAGACTCCAGGAGGAGGAGTATAGGACATGTCGTCAGATATAACACCTGAAATACATATAAGAATCACACAATGTATCACTACTATTAAGAAAGAAATTCTTGTACGCTATAAAAAGTTTCACCGAACAAGTAATTTTTTAGATTTTTTTTAAAGGAATTTAAATCCTCACAACACTTTAAAGATTGGGGTAATTTATTCATGAATTTTCTCCCTGCATAAGTAGGAGGTTTTTGTTCAAACAATTTTGTGGAGTGATTAGCCACATAATAATTATTCCTGTTTCTCGTGTTATGATTGTGAACATTGAAATTCTGCATAAAATTATTTTGCCAAACATACATAATCACCTGAAAAATGTAGAGAGAGGGAACTGTAAGCAATTTAAGCTGGTTAAATAGTGGTGTGGATGAGGTTAGCTGGTTAGCTCCCACCATACACCTAATAGCTTTCTTTTGAATTTTAAAAACCCTATTCATATTACCCATGCTTGAATTACCCCATACTAAAATACCATAACGGATATATGAGACAGAATGAGGCCATGATAAGCTGCCGTTAGTAATTTTTTATCATTTAATCTGGCGATTTGTTTTAGTGCAAATACCCCAGATGATATTTTACAACAAACTTGATTGGTATAGAAGTCCCAATACCAAAATCTATCTAAGAGTTACTGCTGGGAACTTCACTGTTTCTACATGCTCTAAACTATTATTATGAATAAATACATCAACTTCTCTATTTTCTTTAACGTTATGTTTATTTTTAAACTGCAAGTACTGACCACTTTTTCCCATTAACTGTTAATAACATTTGATTCAAGAACTGCACTACGGACTCTATGTTAACATGTGTATTTACTTCAAGAGCATCTATCTGTAATAACTGAAAAGTGTAAACATTAACACTACCTATGTTCAATTCATTACTCACAAATTCATTTTTACTTTCTCTTGCCTATATGAATATTTAGGAAGGAAAGTATTGTTTTCATGTCGATTTTTAGAAATCGAGATTTCAACGGATCTACACGTAAACAGACCCCCTGAACCCACACGACGTGCGTCATAGACGTAGGTCGTAGTCTGTGTGTGTGTGTGTATGTGTGAACAGAATATCTCAAGAACGGAATGTCTTACGAACTTGAAACTTGAAATTTAGGTTACATACCACTACCGGACCCGACACGAACATTTTCATCAAAATCTGTCAACCGGAAGTAGTAGTTTATTCGTGTAGTTTTCACTTTTTTGCGATTTTCTCAAAAACTGGTGCTACGATTTTTTTAAAAATCGCCTGGTTTACGAAATTTTTTATGCTTTATAAGATAGGGTAGGCGCCATGTTTGCTGAAATTCTGGGTAAGGCTGTTTTCACGTAAAAAATTGTTTTTTTAAGATTACGACTTTAATATGTTTAATAGCGCAAAAATAAATATAACAAAAAATGTAGAAAATTTAAAATTCTACAACTTTAATTTCAAACATTTTTTTGTATAACGCTTAGTTTAGCGGCAATTAGCAATTTTCTGTTTTTTATAAAGAAAATATGAAAAAAATCAATTTTTTTAAGATTTCGGCCTTAGTATGCATTTTACGACAGAAGTGTATACAATTAATTTTATAGTAAATTAAAAGATCTACAATTTTTATTTAAAGAATTTTTCTCTACAGAGCCTAGTTTAGAGAGAAAGAGTGATTTTCCGTATTTTTAAGCCAAACTGAGGTTGATTTTCATTTTGCGTCTTTCACTCATGATTAAAATAAGGTTATGTTTATTGAGGTTAGTTTTTTGTTTATTTCTTATGTTTTATTACTAATGTTAGGTTATATTGTTAATTATTTGCATTGGCAAGAGAAAGTTGTGTGAGCGTTTCACACCAGATTTTTTACTTTCTCTTGCCTATATGAATTTAGAGGATAGAAAGGTAAGTATTGTTTTCATGTTGATTTTAAGAAATTGAGTTTTCACCGGATGTACACGTTCTCAGACCCCTGAACCCAAAAAACATGTTTTTAGCGATTGGTCTGTGTGTGTGTGTGTGTGTGTGTGTGTGTGTGTGTGTGTGTGTGTGTGTGTGTGTGTGTGAACAGAATATCTCAAGAACGGAACAACGTACGAACTTGAAACTTGAAACTTAAGTTACATACCACTACCGGACCCGACACGAAAATTTTCAAAAATCGGTCAATCGGAAGTAGTAGTTTATTCATATAATTTTTCACTTTTTTCGATTTTCTCAAAAACTGGTGTTCAAATTTTTTTTAAAATCACCTGGTTTACTAAATTTTTTATGCTTTACAAGATAGGGTAGGCGCCATGTTTGCTGAAATTCTCGGTGAGGCAGTTTTCACGTTAATACATTGTTTTTTTTCAAGATCGCGACTTTAATATGCATTTTAGCGCAGAAATTTACATAATAAAAGTTGGAGAAAATTTAAAATTCTACAACTTTTATTTGTAACTTTTTTTGTATAGCGCTTAATTTAGCGATAATTAACAATTTTCTTTTTTTTTGTTCCGAAAACGTGTGAAAAATCTATTTTTTAAGATTTCGGCCTTAGAATGCATTTTACGACAAAAGTGTATAATAAAATTTATAGGAAATTAAGAGATCTACAACTTTTATTCACAGCATTATTTTGTACAGTGCCTAGTTTAGCGTGAAAGAGCGATTTTTCGTATTTTTAAGCAAAACTGAGGTTAATTTTCATTTTACGTCTTTCATTTATAATATTAAAATTAGGTTATTTTTAGGTTAGTTTTTTGTTTATTACTAATGTTAGGTTATATTGTTAATTATTCGCATTGGCAAGAGAAAGTTGTGTGAGTGTTTCACACCAGATTTTTTGCTTCAGAGGGCTGATGAGTACTTGAGCACTCTAGGAACTGTACAGGGTCTAAAAGATGCTATAAAAAATTGTAACGTCTGATCTTCAGATCGTTACTTATTTAATTTTAAATTTTTATATTGAGGCGGTCTTCAGCTGATTTATTAACTGCATTTATGTTGTGTCCGAGAGCTGGCGCCCCTGGCGTCTGCTGTTTGTACTTGAAATGGCCAAATTTTCTTGTGTTCTTTTCTTAAATTGACAACCATGGTTGATTTCAAATCTTATTTACAAAATAGGGCAGTTATTGTTAAAAGTAAATATTTCGGTAATAAGTAATTATTATAACTTAGCTTTTGAATAAAATTAATTAGATATTTTTATTAAATTGTGTACTACTTCATTAACTAAGTAGAGTCATGTTTTTATAAAAGTAATTAACATTATTAATTTTTATTGATTTTTACCATTATATGCTATTACTGTATTATTCTTATTTTTCATTAAATTTAATATTTTGTTGAAACGAATTGTTTCATTAGCTTCCTTTCTTGTTTTCTTGTTAACGCCCCTACCAACCTATCGATGTATAGGGTGAGCATAAAGTCTTACCCTGATTATAAAATTTTATTACAGAATAACCGTTTGACATAATAATTTAAATCTGGCGCTGTTACATAAGTTATTTTTAGTAGTTTTTGTGACCAATAGATGGCGCTAGTGCTCCTCAACAGTGACGCGGTCTGTTAGTTCACGTTAGTTGCTGGTGAAATGGCGTCGAAGCAGGAGAAAGCGCAATGTGTGTTTTCGTTTCACGAAACGAAATCGCCCATCAGTGTTCTGCATAATTTTCGGGCTTCTTATAGACGCAGCCCTCCTGATGTAAAATCAATAAAGCGATGGTATGAAATGTTTAAAGAAACAGGCAGCGTTGGAGATTTTCCTAGAAGTGGCAGGCCTAGTGTGAGTGAAGCAACTGTTGATCGTGTTCAGCAATCGTTTCAACGGAGTCCATCTAAATCAACTCGTCCAGCATCACGTGAACTTCAAATACCGTAAGCAAGTGTGGTGAAAATTCTTCATAAAAGGCTTAGATCGGTGGATTGGAAGGGATGGTCCAACACCCTGGCCACCCCGCTCTCCAGACATTACTCCCCTTGACTTTTTTTCTGGGGCTATATCAAGGACAGTGTCTTCGCCACACCAGTTAGTGATGTCAACGAACTGAAGGCTAGGATACAAGCTGCTGTGGGTACCGTGACAGAACACATGTTACAAAACACCTGGCGGGAACTGGAATACCACTTCGACATTCTCCGAGCTACCTAGGGGGCACATGTTGAAGTTTACTAATGTAAGTAATCTTAAAAAAAACTAGTAACACTAATCTATGTAACAGCATCAAATTTAAATTATTATGTCAAACGGTTATTCTGCCATAAATTTTTATAATCAGGGCAAGACTTTATGCTCACCCTGTAGATAGAGGGGCCGTTACAAAATTAACTGGTCAACGCTGAAGAGAATGTTTAACTTGGAGGTTGTTTTTCTAATTGACAGAATGCTCAAACGCACTGTTGCTGCCTTCATCTAACACCCATGGAGAACAACAGCTCAACTATGGATTGGTGAACGGGCAAAAAAGTAAAATAACAAAGCATCCTTACCAGGTGATTATTATACTTTATTTTTGGTAGGCTTACAACACTATCAGGCTTACGAGTATAGTTCAGCCGCTCTAAGTTTGCTCCTCCTTCTGTCAACAAACAAAAACCAGCTACTACAGGGTGCACGCTAGAGTCCACCACTTTACGGATGTCGTATTCCTATTAAGTTAACTATTTTTTAAATTATAAGTACTTAAAGTACTAAAAAAATCAGTCGTGATATGATGTAGGCCTAACAATTTAATTTATAAAAATACTTTTAAAAGTATTTTGTATTTAAATACTTTTGAAATTATTTAGTTGTTACTTTTTAATCAGCGTGTACACATTTAGATATAATGCGCATGCTCAGTGACGTCATTATTTGTTTACATTAGGAGCAAACTAAGAGAGGCTGGACTGTAGTACAGGTAGAGAGAGAGAGCTGTGGGGGAGGCCGACTATGGACCAATTGTTATAGCCTACAGAGTGTTTCATTAACCCTTTCAATCCCACATTTTTTAACTTTACACAAACAAATATGTGTAGCTCATTGTTTCATACACTTTACTGACATTTAAGTGAAATAAAATCACTTTTAGACCTTCAGCCTTGCCTTTTTTTTTGATGGCGTGACAAAAAAGTGTGACACATATGTCACATTGGGCTTGATGGTATCAAAGTTCCCAACAATATGAATAAGTAAAAATCATGTGCAGGCTTCCTAAACAAAATTCTCTTGCTTAGATTTGTAGCAAAGCATTATTTAAGACTTAAAAAAGGTTACAATTCAAAAATATTGGTAAAATGGACAAAGTCAGTATTTACAGCCTAAAAAATATACTTGTATGTACATTCAACATACTTGCTACTTTATTTTAGAAATGCTACTTTATTTTATTAAATGAACACGAATATTTAAGACTAAAACTAACTTTAAAAAGAAACTAATGGTCGCGTCCGTGGCGTAGTGGTCAGCATCTTACACTGCAAAGCGGAGGTCTCAGGTTCGATTCCTGGCTAGGGTACAGAAAATTATTACACTTCACATCCAGCGCTCTTTAATAAAAAGTAGTCGCTAACAATTAAAGTTTTTATCTCTGTTTTGTGTCACTCCAAAGTGACTTCTATGCCACCGCACTGGGTAAAAAAAGGGTTAAGAACGCACCTTATGTTAAAAGCCACAATCTACGGCATATTTTTATTTTCCGTACTTTTAAAAGCATTAATTAATCTAAATTATTATTTTACAAATGAATAGCAAATTGTAATGAATTTAACCTTTTATGTTTACAGTAGATGTTCCAAGTGATTTCCTGTAACTTTAGTACAGATACGAATTCATTTAATGACATTTGCAGCAACTTTTCTTAAAGTCTGTTCACTAATGCTTGAAATCGCACTTGTAATGTTAGTTTTTAATTCATCCCTCGTACGAGGGTTGTTTTTGTAAACTTCACCTTTTAAAGAATCTCATAGGATAAAGTCTGCTGGTGTAAGATCTGCGGATCTCGGAGGCCACAAATCTTTCGATACTAAGCGGTGATTAAAACGTTCCCGTAGCATTGCTAGCGTTTCATTTGCAGTATGACTTGTAGCGTTGTCCTGTTGAAACCAACAATTTCGGTCGTCTAAATTCAACAATGAAATGAACTATTTGATTAAATCACTATAAACTACACTGTCTACAGTACTGTCAAAAAATAACGGCCCTATTATACGGCGGCGGGAAATTGCACACCAAACACCAATTTTACGTGAGTGCAATGCTTTTTCATGGAAAGCATGAGGATTTGTTGCACTCCATATTCCACAGTTCTGACTATTCACATAGCCATCTAAATGAAACCAAGCCTCATCACTAAAATAAAAATGATCCAACAATTGAATACCATTTTCTTCAACCAAAGATCGAAACCATCGACAATATAGTAATCGTTTCTGATGGTCTGTAGCTTTCGGTTCATGAGTGACGCCAACGCAATAAGGATGCAAATGTAACTTTTTCGTAGCTCTGAAAACAGTAGTTAATTAACATTAACTACTATTTACAAGCTGGGCGTTAGCCCAGCTTGCGATGATAATCTTCTAAGCGATTTTTCAAATCTTCGAGAACTTCCGCGGTTAACTTAGTTGGCTGGCGAGGTGGTTTCTCATCGAGTACACTCCCAGTTCTACGGAATTTATTTATCAAACGCAATATTGACGATTTATTCGGAACGGCAGAACGGGGAAATTTCAACTGAAACTTATCTTGCACACATTTCTAAAATTTACTCGGTGTATAAGTCTCTACAATAAACACGCGTTCTTCCTTGTAAAAAACCATTGCTGACACAATATAACGAAACGACTGCTGTCACCACATTAATGCTTGACTGGAACATTTTAACTGTGTTAGGTAGTTGGCCTTGAGTACATTGTTGCCAACATGCCGATTGGGGGAGAGAAAATTTACCGATGTATTACTTCTATCTTCTTATAATAATCAGGGTTGGGTTCTTAATAAAACACCCGTTATTACTTATCCTGTTATAACGGGTGTTTCAAAAAGGACGCACTTCGAAGTTTAAGGGTTAATATTTTCTGCATAGGGAATATTTTTTTCCCCAAATAACAGTTGGCACAACCGTACTCATTGTCGACCTATTGTGTATTACTGACATGTACTAGTGCTATCCCAGTATTCATTTTTGTCTATTGTCTGTATAAGTTCAAACATGGTTTTTTCAAAGAATGAACATGTTTTTATTATTGAAAGTTATTGCGCATATAAATCTTACGAACGAGTGAAAGACGACTTCCAGTTAAAATTTCCCAATTCTGAAGTACCTAATAACACTACAATATCGCGTCTGAATAATAAATTTCGTGAGACTGGCAGTGTACAGGATCGGAAAAGCACAGGTCGACCATCAGTGTTAACAGAACAAGTTTTGGGCGATGTGTAACAACGTTTGACTACCTCACCCGGCAAATCACTTAGAAAGTTATCTTCACAGGCTGGATTATCACTATCTTCCGCTTTAAGGGCTACAAAAAAAAAATTAAATCTGCATCCTTATTGCATCGGTGTCGTTCATAAACTGAAAGAAGTTGACCATGGGAAACGTATACAGTATTGTCGTTGGATACGTTCTCTTGTTAATGACAACGGTGTTGAAATATTGGATCGTGTTTATTTCAGTGACGAAGCATGGTTCCACTTGGATGGTTACATCAACAGCCAAAACTGCCGAATATGGAGCGCTCATAATCCTCACACATTTCATGAACGTCCACTACACGCACGTAAAATTGGTGTTTGGTGTGCGATCTCCCGGCGTCGTATTGTTGGGCCTTTATTTGTTGACACATCTGTAGATGGTGTGGTGTACCGCAACTTAATTGAACAATTTATAGCGTTGTTAGAATTACACGATCGAGATTGTTGGTTTCAGCAGGATAATGCAATGTGCCATACTTCTACTGAAACGCTGAATATGTGAAAAAAATTTTTGGCCATCGTGTGTTATCAAAAGGATTGTGGCCACCAAGATCCCCAGATCTTACTCCTGTGGATTTTTTTCTTTGGGGGAAATTAAAGAGTAAGGTTTTTAAAAACAATCCTCATACAATTGAAGAATTGAAGGCTAATATTGAAAGTGAGATTACAAACATTAATAAATAAACACTACGAAAAGTGGCTGCAAATGTTATGAAACGTGTCCGAACTTGCATTACAAGCGGAGGAAGTCATTTTGAACATTTATTGTGAAGTTTTAAAGGTAATCTGAATGTTATAAAGGTAATAATTTCATACCGTATAATTTGTGATTACCTAATGTAATAAATTAGCGTTCTCAAACTTCGAAGTGCGTCCTTTTTGAAACACCCGGTAGTATTACATAGCAGCTGATGACTGAGACAATCCTTGTAATATAGCTATTAGTGATTAGTGATATAGCTATTAATGTAGCTATTAGTGATGACTAATCTTGGCTCACAAATATATCTTGGGTCACAAATATGGAGGTCCTCAGAAGAATGGGGAAAGAGATGGAAATCCTGCAGAGCGAAAAGATAAGAAAACTGACATACCTTGGACACATCATGAGGGGGCCTAGATATGAGATTCTGCATCTCATAATTCAAGGGAAACTCGTTGGTAAACGCTCGGTGGGACGCAGACGAATATCCTGGTTAGGAAACCTGAGAGTAGCGTTTAACTGGTGGTCGTCGCATGACCTTTTCAGAGCAGCAGTGGACAAGGTGCGGCCGACTGACCATAATGATAGCCAACCTTCGCAATGGAGGAGGAGGCACCTGAAGAAGGCGAATCTTGGCTGGTCACAAGGTGATTTCCTTTTGTACAGGTTATAAGTTCTTCAGAGTGCAGTAGCCATCTTTTCTTGCTTGCTTCCTTCTTGTTCACTTCCTTTTCTGTAGTCTTCCGCTGACGTGCTTGAAGCTATCTCAAATTCTCAAATTTTTCCGTATTTTGTCTTCAAGTGATACGGGGCTGTTTTGATGCTTGCAATACATTTGGTTTTTTCAAAGAAATATGTAGTCCCACTTTTTCTGCTAGTTTTTTACTCAAGTTGGATTTCTTCTATTGGTGTTCCCGTGTTTCTAGAAATGATTGTCAGATCGTCTGCAAAAGCAAGATGTTGTTCTTTGGTCTGCTAATATTATGTACAGTCCAGCCTCTCTTAGTTTGCTCCTAATGTAAACAAACAATGACGTCACTGAGCATGCGCATTATATCAAAATGTGTACACGCTCATTAAAAAGTAACAACTAAATACTTTCAAAAGTATTTAAATACAAAATACTTTTTTTTTATTCCTAATTTGTGTACGTTGCAATCTGTTCAATTTAGAACAATAAGCAACCCCATGACCCAATGAGATGAGGATGATGTGTATGACGTGTAAATGAGGTGTAGTCTTGTACAGACCCAGGCCGACCATTCCTGAGAGAGTATGGTTAATTGAACCCCAACCATCAAAGTACACCGGTAACCACTGTCTAGTATTCAAATCCGTATAAAAGTAACTACCTTTACTAGGATTTGAACCAGGAACCTTCGTCTCCGAAAATTAGCTGTTAAACAGCTGATTTTGGCGACGACTTTACCTCTAGACCAATCCGGTGGTGTCAAAATACTTTTAAAAGTATTTTTATAAATGAAACTGTTAAGCCTACATCATATCATGACTGATGTTTTTAGTACTTTAAGTAGTTATAATTTAAAAAAATAGTTAACTTAATAGGAGGAATAGGATAGTTGTAAAGTGGTGGAGTGTAGCGTGCACCCTTTAGTAGTAGGTGGCTTTTGTTTGTTGACAGTAGGAGCAAACTAAGAACGGCTCAACTGTACATACGTGTCTTGACAATCTCTATTTGCCTAGGTCTAGGGCAACTGCCCTACCGTAATAAGCATCATATTTATAAGATTGTCTAAATTTGACCTCTATTTCCAAAAACCGCTGCGGGAAGTTTACATTGTTCAAACGCCATTGCTTATGTCTTTGGTATTGGAAATACGGTACTATAGGTTGTGTCCGCAGATCTGGAACTGTGCTGGAGAGTAGAATTCTGTTGAATAGGTCTAGGAAGCGTAGCAAAGCTCAATCAGCAGGGGCGGTTTCAGGGAAGGGGCCATGGGGCCATAGCCCCCCCCCACGAAATACTAGGAAAACTTACAGTAGTTTAATAGTTTCTATAAGTTAGGTTTAATGTATAAGTGTGGTATAAGTGTGGTTTCAGCAATACAGCATAAAAGAGGACTTTTCAATGACTCAATTACAAACAGTAAGAGCTACATAAAAACAAGATCGCCCCCCCCCCCGAAAATCAGCCCTGGAACCGCCCCTACCTCCTATTCTGTTTACCTTTGCCATGCATCGCCAGAAAACATGTTGCCAATCGAGGTGATATAATTGGCCCATGACGCCTCTCTATAGTTAATTAATCAACTGAGCGTTTTATGTTCAATAAAATTGTCAAATGTACAGTTGAGCCGTTCTTAGTTTGCTCCGGCTGTCAACAAACAAAAGCCACCTACTACAGGGTGCACGCTACACTCCACCACTTTACGGATCTCCTATTCCTATTAAGTTAACTATATTTTAAATTATAAGCACTTGAAGTATGTACTAAAAACATCAGTCATGATATGATGTAGGCCTAACAATTTCATTCAGAAAAATACTTTTAAAAGTATTTTGTATTTAAATACTTTTGAAAGTATTTTGTTGTTACATTTTAATCAGCGTGTACACATTTTGATATAATGCGCATGCTCAGTGACGTCATTATTTGTTTACATTAAGAGCAAACTAAGAGAGGCTGGACTGTAGGTTGGTGTTTGTAAGTGTTCCTCAAATATCATGGTACTTCCCTTTTCCGTTGTTTTCCGGTCGACATCAAAATACAGAGTTCGGCTACCACAAGAATGATATTTGTTAAGGTTTCAATTTTATAATCTATTCTTTTTTTTGTTGCACTTTAAGATTATTATTCAGATAAATTTTCTTAGAAACTAACTGTTGGTATTTCACCCGGTCAGCGTTCTGAAATTTCCACTCGGGTTTATTTGTTTGTTCATGTAATTTTTGAGCTAAAAAAATGTATAACTATTGGAAAATGATATGACAGGGGTTGTCTCCATTCAAAATAGTAAGCAGCTGAACTCAGTGGCGGTCCCAGACATTTTTTTCTGGGTGGGCCCATTTATATATTTATGTGTAATGTACATTATTTTTACTTATGTAAAACATATACCTATATTCAGAGTGATTCACGAAGATATGCAGAAACTTTGGAAGCCCATTGTACATGTAAAAATAATTAAAAAAAATTATATAAACATGGGTCCGGAAATGCTTCGATTCCGAGTTACAGCTAGCGAAAGATTTCTCCCGGATTTCAGCTCACCAGGTGAAATGAGGTCTTTCTGAAATTCTGGTAAGGTAGATTAAGGGGCGAATTCAATCGTTTCTTATGGTTTTTGACCTGATAAATTGAATAAAACAGGTCCCAGAACTGTAAGTTAAATAGTTTTTGAGAAAACCAATGTCAAATGCAAAAAATGGTGTGAAAAAAACATAATTTTTCATTTTCGTTTTTCCGGTTAATTTTTCTTTATACTGTTATGAATAAAAATTCATTTAATCAAACATCTATTCGCTTTCTGTGTATTTTATTTACACCGGTTTGTTCAGAATAAAATTTTCTACATGTTTTATTCAAAAATGTTAACTGTTTCTTGGTAAAATAACAAAGTTATTCTTGCCCAAAGATGAAAAACTGTGTTTTTCACTCCATTTTTTGCATTTGACACTGGTTTTCTTAAAAACTATTTAACTTACAGTTCTGGGACCTGTTTTATTCAATTTATCAGATCAAAAACCATAAGAAATGATTGAATTCGCCCCTTAATCTACCTTACCAGAATTTCAGATAGACCTCATTTCACCTGGTGACCTGAAATCCGGGCGAAACTTTCGCTAGTCGTAACTCGGAAGCGAGGCATTTCTGGAACAATGTTTATATAAACTTTTTTCATTATTTTTACATGTACAATGGGCTCCCAAAGTTTCTGCATATCTTCGTGAATCACTCTGTATAATGTTGATACGAAATGTTTGTATACTTTTGTAATTTACTTGAACAGCGTGAGGGAGGGAGGTGATTTTAAATATGATGGCAAAAGCGTCATTTTAATAAAATAACATCAATTGTGCATACGGAAGAATAAACTGAGGTACGGTAGGCCTATATTCAGTAGTAACATAAATTAAAACAGTTTTGTAAACAACTCAAAACTACACCAATGTTATCGCCTCACTTAAAATACCAATTTTTACTTTCCCTTGCCTATATGAATATATAGGAAGGAAAGTATTGTTTTCATGTCGATTTTTCGAAATCAAGTTTTCACCGGATCTATACGTTTTCAGACCCCCTGAACCCAACAAATCATGTTTTTAGCGATTGGTCTGTGTGTGTTTGTGTGAACAGAATATCTCAAGAACGGAACATCGTACGAACTTGAAACTTGAAGCTTAAGTTACATACCACTACCGGACCCGACACGAACATTTTCATCAAAATCGGTCAACCGGAAGTAGTAGTTTATTCGTGTAATTTTTCACTTTTTTGCGATTTTCTCAAAAACTGGTCCTACGATTTTTTTAAAAAATCACCTCATTTACTCAATTTTTTATGCTCCACAAGATAGGGTAGGCGTCATGTTGGCTGAAATTCTCGGTGAGGCTGTTTTCACGTAAAGAAATAGGTTTTTTAAGATTACGGCTTCATTATAAATTTTAGCGCAAAAATTTATATAATAAAAGTTGTAGAGAATTTAAAAACCTACAACTCTTATTTCAAAGATTTTTTGTATAACGCTTAGTTCAGCAGTAATTAGCGATTTTCTGTTTTTTCTCACGAAAACGTGTGAAAAATCTATTTTTTAAGATTTTGGCCTCAGTATGAATTTTACGACAAAAGTGTATATAACTAATTTTATAGGAAATGAAAAGACTAACAACTTTTATTTAAAGCATTTTTCTCTACAGAGCCTAGTTTAGCGTGAAACAGTGATTTTCCGTATTTTTAAGCTGAACCGAATTTGATTTTCAATTTGCGTCTTTCAGTCATGATTAAAATAAGGTTATGTTTTTTATTTATTTCTAATGTTTTATTACTAATGTTAGATTATATTTTTAATATTTGCATTGGCAAGAGAAAGTTGTGTGAGTGTTTCACACCAGATTTTTTGTTTTCAGGCTGCATTATTACAAGGAGGAAGTGATCTGGTTGGAACGGCAGTGATCATAGACAAAAGTTGGCTTGTTACCAGTGCAAGAAACGTTTACAAACACACACCACCACGTAAAGTGTAGGTCTATGTAGAAATAACGGGTGTTTTATTAAGGACGCAACCCTGATTATTATAAGAATATAGAAGTAATACATGGGTAAATGTTCTCTCCCCCAATCGGTATGTTGGCAACAGTGTTCTCAACGTTAACTACCTAACACAGTTAAAATGTTCCAGTCAAGCATTAGTGTGGTGACAGCAGTCGTTTCGTTATATTGTGTCAGCAATGGTTTTTTACAAGGAAGAACGCGTGTTTATTGTAGAGACTTATACACCGAGTAAATTTTAGAAATGTGTGCAAGATAAGTTTCATTGAAATTTCCCCGTTCTGCCGTTCCGAATAAATCGTCAATATTGCGTTTGATAAATAAATTCCGTAGAACTGGGAGTGTACTCGATGAGAAACCACCTCGCCAGCCAACTAAGTTAACCGGGGAAGTTCTCGAAGATTTGAAAAATCGTTTGACTCAATCACCTAAAAAATCGCTTAAAAGTTTATCATCGCAAGCTGGGCTAACATTAACTACTGTTTTTAGAGCTACAAAAAAGTTACATTTGCATCCTTATCACGGTGGCACTGCATTTGTAAGATTTACTCGCCATGTAAGTCTCTACAATAAACACGCGTACTTTCTTGGAAAAAACCATTTGTTGTTGTTTAGGTCAACAGCCGAAAGGCTGGTTTGAACCTCTAGAGGTTTCACTAAGTAAAACGAGGAGTGAGGTGGTTTACCATTGCCTTCCTCACTGAGTCGAAAAGTATGCTTATCAGCATGCCGGGCCCTCTGAAAAGCACATATTTTCCTCTCTGCAAATGACACTTTTACTTCATTCACCACAGGGTCTAGCTGTATGACGAAATTCATTACTTTCAGAGGAGATAACTCTGATTAGTGTCACAGTACACCTCTACCTCTTCTGTTCTTAAACGATTCAGTCATTTAATTGCCTGACCATGTGATAAGAAACAGAACTATTTATTTTTGCCCGGCAACGAACAGATTGAGTGAAAAAACCATTGGTGACACAATATAACGAAACGACTGCTGTCACCTCACTAATGGTTGACTGGAACATTTTAACTGTCTAGGTAGTTGGCATTGAGTACATTGTTGCCAACATGCCGATTGGGAGAGAGAAAATTTACCCATGTATTACTTCTATCTTCTTATAATCAGGGTTTTGTTGTTAATAAAACACCCGTTACTTGTGACCATTCGAAACGACATTTAATCGTATTTCGGGTTGTCACTGAAAACCAAATGAAAATTTTTTTCTCAAATGTTGTGATATTTGTCATTCCGGCAAAGTTTGGAGAAGGCAACTTTTAAATGTTTTTAAGCTGCACCCAGAAAAAGTTGAAAACGTTTTAGGACATGTAAAGTGTAAATGGATGGCACTTTGCAGAAAGGGACCAATCCACGTGGAAACAAAACTGAGAAAAATGGGTTTAAAGTTTATTGCCCCTAGTTAATTCTGAACAACTATAATTTTTACTGTCTCTTATTGGTTTTAATCTTTGAGTATTTTTATTTATGGATAAATGATAAAAAGTCATGATTTTTCAAATTTAAATAAAAATTTATTGAAAAACATTGACTGGTTCTTTTTTGCAAAATTCCACATTTTAATAAATTGAGCTGTATTTGTGGATTGGTTCATTATAACAGGAAAACACTGATGAATGATGAGAAGTAAATATTTTTATTTGTTTATCACTATACAACAAAAATGAGAATTATTATTGAAAAGTATAAAAGTATAAAGTATAAAAGTATAAAAGTATAAAAGTATTATTGAAAAGCAGAAAAAATAAAAAGTGAATAATAATAATATTAAAATAGATTACAAAATAATCATAAAATCTTTATCCTCCCCAGGTTCAAAGTCTAGTTCATTATCAAATCCATCAATGTCTTCTGGTGTATCTTTTTCTGTAGGTTGTAATTTTTCATAAAAAGTATGATAGCTTTGAGGTATGAGATGCATCAAGCTTTTCAGGTCTTTTAATTTAGCTGGTTTAATTGTTTTACCGTTGGGCCACAATGAAACAAGTCTATTTAGAGCAAAAGTTACAGTTGGTCTTCCAGGTGTCCTTTTTTGAAAATTAATTATATACTGTTTATCAGAGTGAAAATCATACCTCATACGTACAAGAAATGGCTCCTCTTTCACTATTTCAATTTCCCTAGTTTTAAACCAATTAATTTTTTCTTTATCGATAGACATTTTCCTGTTAGTTATCATTTTTTCAACTTTTTCCGTTCCAAAAAAATCACTTGAATTCATTTTATTAACTATCAGTGGAGATTTTTGTTTTGCATTTTTTATAACTTCAAGGTAGTCAGTGTGATCATACAATCTGTCTTTATGCTTCAGCGCTTTCTCAATATGTGAAAAATCAGTATCGTTAGGCAAGAATGTATGGCCTGGTATTAAGTATCGTAATGTTATTTTCTTCAAGTTTAAAGCTTCTTTTGAACTCAGAAAACACCGCAACATAAGAGTAATTTTTATGTTTCTGTTCTGACCGCCACATGCGTCAGACCAAAGAACTAGTTCATTTACTTTTTCACTCAAGTTTTCTTTTAAATGTTTATCAGACAGGAACCTACCTCTTGTGCCCCTCTACCAGCTTCATTCTCTAACCACAAATAGCAATAACCCTTGTCTGTTTTGGCACAGTGTACACCAGCATTGTATAGCCAAAATTGGCGTTTATAAAAAATTATATTTGTTTGCAAGCGGGGTAATGGCAAAGTTTTTTCAAGATCAAACGTAATACATGAAAATGTATCAGATTCTTTTGCTTGCATGATATCCGAGTTCATTTTATCTCTTGCAAGCTGTGCTGAAGATATGTGATCATTATGCTTTTTCTGAAGATCTTGTTTCTTAATAATATCTTTCTCATCTTTAATTGCTGTGTTAAATGTATCGCACATATTGCACGTATCCTTTTTCAGAGGTTTTACTTTTAAATTGAAATTTTTGTACAGTACATCTTTGTACTTAGTAAAACTTACACAGTCAGAATTTTCAGCCTTATACATTTCAAATGTTTTCTTAATCGTCACACCTGGTGGTAAAAATTTGCAATCAAGATTTTCTTTTCGGCTATAGTGGGATGTATACTTAGGTATTTTGTTAATATGCTGTATCACTTTAGCTAAACGTTCATCACTTACTTTATTTTTCCCACCTTGCAAAATTCCTCTTTTGTCTTTTATACAGGATTCTCTCATTTTACTTAAAGAAGTATTTACACGTTTAGTTGAAATGCCTAAGGTTTTGCAGAACATTTCTCTACAAACAACCGTTCCAGCTAAAACATATGACCTGGAAAACTTGATTTTTTCTGTGTTGCCAAAGTAATGTCTTTTTTTGGGTTGCTCAGATACAAGAGAAGTAATATAGGTGGTTTGTGTATTGTACGAACCTAAACTGTGGTATTCATTAAATATTTTCTCCCTAACAGCTAAACTAATTAAAGAAGCACAGTTTTTTGTACATTTACAATCATAATTGTTATTAAATATTTTTGGAGCAATTTGTTGTCCTGTAAAATTAACAAAGCTTTCATTGCCATACCTCTTTTTCTTGCATTCCAACCTGTTTTGAGATGGATACTTTCTTTTCCGTCCTTTTTTTCTCCTTCCTTTCATTTGTTCATCATCTTGCTGAAGTGACGATTCATTGTAGTCTTGGTTTAGGCAACTGCTAGTTTCTTCAACAATTTCAGGAACACAAATATCATCATTGTTATTAGAAGTAATATTTGTGCAGTCTTGTAAAGTTTGCATTTCATAAACTAAAACCACGTCACTTTGGAGAACACCATTTTCTAATACAACACATTCACTAGTATCTGCGTTTTGATGTACCACTTGATCACTAATAATTGAGATATTTTCATCAATCACAAAATCTATGTCACTTTCAGGAGCAGCATTTTGTAACACAATATATTCACTAGTAACTACATCTGAATGCACCACTTCTTCAGTAATTAAGGCACTACTATTAGCAAAATTGTTTTCATTGTTACCTGCAAAAAAAAAAGAAACCAATGTAGACCAACATAGTACTCAAAGTAACACAACAAAATTTATTATAGTGAAATTATTTTTATAATAGCTACTTGCTAAACCAATCTTATTATGAATTTAGAATGTGTATAACAGAAATTGGTAATAATAAAATTGACATTTAAAACAGAAATTATTAGAAATTCACATTCATAAACTGATAATAGCTTGTTGATTACTAATACCTGTTATGTATTTACACTGGCATGAACAGTTTTAATGAATTTAAACAATACGAATAAAAATGATTACTTTTAAGAGAGCCGATGAAATTATCATAGTCAGCAAAGATATTTTTTTAATAACAATCACAAAATAATGAACACAGCTAAACAAAATACCAATTTTTGTTTATTGTAAAACAGTAAATAACTGTTAAGAAGCAGAGAACTCTTTTTAAAAAGAAAAAATACATTATAATAAACAAAATAATAATAGTTATCATTAATCTACCAACATGATCAATAATATTATCAGGAGTAAATCATTTTTTTGTCCTTAATGAAAGGGACTAGATGTAACTTTTAGGTTAAAAAAATTAACAAAGATTAACAACTGCCGTAATACTAGGTTATAAAGAATAACAATATTTACTCACCGGTATTTGAAGTTGAATTATTATATTTCAGTAATTCCATCATCTTATGTGCACGTGAAGAAAACATTGTTCGTAATATATTTAATTTTTGAAAAGACTTAAAAACAATAATTTAGCTCACTCTAAAAGACTCAAACGCACAATAACTCAGCTCAGCTGGTAAGGTTAACCTAAAAATGTGGAGTGGTTCCTTGGTGACTTATTCAGTATGAACTAATCATTTTGCTGAAGAGATCCATCTGTGGATTGGTTCTTTTCACAACATAAAAACGTGTACATCATGTTTCGTAGAAAGGTTACATTGTGGACTGGTTCTTTTCAAAAATCTTCTCGAAATAATTTTTGACAATGTAGGAACCAGTAATGATTGGTTCTATTATGCAAAACACGAATACAACAATCTGTGATTGGGAACTTTTTATATCGGCTACTAATGGGAACCAGTCCACAGAATCGACTGGTTATTTTTGTGTATATAGTTAATTGAGTCGCACAAACGCGCCTGTAACCTTATCTCAAATTTTAAAATTTTGTGGACTGGTTCCTTTCTGCAAAACGCCATCCAAATATTATGTGGAAGATATACACTCGTGTTAATATTCAACACTGTACAGTATAGCCGTTGTTAGTTTGCTCCTCCTCCTCCTCCTAGTGTCTGTCAACAAACAAAAGCCACCTACTCCTAAAGGGTGCACGCTACACTCCACCACTTTACAACTAGCCTATTCCTATTAAGTTAACTATATTTTAAATTATAATTACTTAAAGTACTAAAAACATCAGTCATGATATAATGTAGGCTTAACAATTTCATTTATAAAAATACTTTTAAAAGTATTTTGTATTTAAATACTTTTCAAAGTATTTTTTGTTACTTTTTAATCAACGTGTACTCATTTTTATGAAATGCGCATGCTCAGTGACGTCATTATTTGTTTACATTAGGAGCAAACTAAGAAAGGCTGTACTGTAGAATTAGTAGGGTACTGTTAATTAAATGATTTTTATTATCATTATCTGCTAGAACTAGGTAGGCCTACTATACAACTTTTTGACTTTCTCTTGCCTATATAAGTATATAGGATAGGAAGGAAAGTATTGTTTTCATATCGATCACAACAAATCCACTCTTCACCGGATCTACACGTTTGTAGACCCCCTGAACCCACATAAACATGTTTTTAGCGATCGGTGTGTGTGTGTGTGTGTGTGTGTGTGTGTGTGTGTGTGTGTGTGTGTGTGTGTGTGTGTGTGTGTGTGTGTTTACAAAATATCTAAGAACGGAACATCGTATGAACTTGAAACTTAAGTTACATACCACTACTGAACCCGACACGAACATTTTCATCAAAATCGGTCAACCGGAAGTATCAGTTTATTCGTGTATTTTTTCACTTTTTTACGATTTTCTCAAAAACTGGTCCTACGATTTTTTTAAAAATCGCCTTATTTACTTAATTTTTTATGTTCTACAAGATAGGGTAGGAGCTATGTTTGCTGAAATTCTTGGTGAGGCTGTTTTCACGTAAAAACATTGTTTTTTTAAGATTACGGTTTTAATATGCATTTTAGTGCAAAAATTTATATAATAAAAAATGTAGGGCTAGTGAATTTAAAATTCTACAACTTTTATATCAAACTTTTTTTGTATAACGCTTAGTTTAGCGGTTCTGTTTTTTTCTCACGGAAACGTGTGAAAAATATTTTTTTTTAAGATTTCGGCCTTAGTATCCATTTTACGACAAAAGTGTACCTATATAATTAAATTTATAGGAACTAAAAAGATCTTCAACTTTTGTTCAGAGCATTTTTGCTACAGAGCCTAGTTTAGCGTGAAAGAGTGATTTTCCGTATTTTTAACCCAAACAGGTCGATGTTCATTTTGTGTCTTTCACTCATGATTAAAATAAGGTAATGTTTTTTTGAGGTTAGCTTTTTGTTTATTTTTTATGTTTTATTAATAATGTTAGTTTTATTGTTAATTATTTGTATTGACAAGAGAAAGTTGTGTGAGTGTTTCACACCAGATTTTTAAAAGAAAATGTGTTTAGGAGAATTGCAAGGGAGTATTGGACAAGTGAATAACTTGCAACACCTGAATTAGGCCTACTAAATGCGTCACCTTGTAATGTTTGCTTCAATACCAGCGGGTGTTTATTTATTTTCAGTTAATTCACTTTTTACTTTCTCTTGCCTATATGAATATATAGGAAGGAAAGTATTGTTTTCATGTCGATTTTTGGAAATCGAGTTTTCACCGGATCTATACGTTTTCAGACCCCCTGAACCCAAAAAACATGTAGCGATTGGTCTGTGTGTGTGTGTGAACAGAATATCTTAAGAACGGAACATCGTACGAACTTGAAACTTAAGTTACATACCACTACCGGACCCGACACGAACATTTTCATCAATATCGGTCAACCGGAAGTAGTAGTTTATTCGTGTAATTTTTCACTTTTTTGTGATTTTCTCAAAAACTGGTCCTACGATTTTTTTTTTTAATTGCATGGTTTACTCAATTTTTTATTCTCTACAAAATAGGGTAGGCGTCATGTTTGCTGAAATTCTGGGTGAGGCTGTTTTCACGTAAAAACATTTTCTTTTTAAGATTGCGGCTTTATTATGCATTTTAGCGCAAAATATTACATAATAAAAGTTGTAGAGAATGTAAAATTCTACAACTTTAATTTCAAACATTTTTTTTATAACGCTTAGTTTAGCGGTAATTAGCGATTTTCTGTTTTTTCTCACGAAAACGTGTGAAAAATCGATTTTTTAAAGATTTCGGCCTTAGAATGCATTTTACGACAAAAGTGTGTCTAATAAAATTTGTAGAAAATTAAAAGATCTACAACTTTTATTTTATAGCTTTTTTTTGTACAGTGCCTAGTTTAGCGTGTAGGAGCGATTTTCCGTATTTTTAAGCCAAACTGAGGTCGATTTTAATTTTACGTATTTCACTAATGTTTTTTGAGGTTAGTTTTTTGTTAATTTATAATATTTTATTACTAATGTTAGGTTTATTGTTATTTATTTGCATTGGCAAGAGAAAGTTGTGTGAGTGTTTCACACCAGATTTTTATTTTTACATTTATAGTATTATTTGGAAAGAAATTCTTGTACACTACAAAAGTTTCACCGCTCGAGTAATTTTTTCAGATATTTTTAAAGGGATGCAATTATCAGATTTTAAAAAATCTGGTGTGAAACACTCACACAACTTTCTCTTGCCAATACAAATAATTAACAATAAACCTAATATTAGTAATAAAACATTAGAAATAAACAAAAAGCTAACCTCAATAAACATAACCTAATTTTAATCATGAGTAAATGACGCAAAATGAAAATCTAACTCAGTGTGGCTTAAAAACCCGTAAAATCACACTTTCACGCTAAACTAGGCTCTGTAGAGAAAAATGCTATAAATAAAAGTTGTATATTTTTTAATTTCCTATAAATTTAATTATGTACACTTTTGTCGTAAAATGCATACTAAATCTTAGAAAAATCGATTTTTCACACGTTTTCGTGAGAAAAAAACAGAAAATTGCTAATTACCGCTAAACGAAGCGTTATACAAAAAAATGTTTGAAATAAAAGTTGTAGAATTTTAAATTCCCTACATTTTTTATTATAGACATTTTTGCGCTATAATACATATTAAAGCCGTAATCTTAAAAAGACGCTTCTTTTACGTAAAAATACCCTCACCGACAATTTCAGTAAACATGGCGCCTACCTTATCTTGTAGAGAATAAAAATTTAGTAAACCATGCGATTTTAAAAAAAAATCTTAACACCTGGTTTTGAGAAAATCGCAAAAAAGTGAAAAATTATACGAATAAACTACTACTTCCTCTTTACCGATTTTGATGAAAATGTTCGTGTCGGGTGCGGTAAGGGTATGTAACTTAAGTTTCAAGTTTCAAGTTTGTACAATGTTCCGTTCTTGAGATATTCTGTTCACACACGCACACACACACACACACACACACACACAGACACACACACACACACACACACACACACAGACCAATCGGTAAAAACATGTTTGTGTGGGTTCAGGGGGTCTGAAAACGTATAGATCCGGTGAATAGTGTATTTGTTAAAATGGACATGAAAACAATACTTTCCTTCCTATATATTCATATAGGCAAGAGAAAGTAAAAATGGGGTAATCGGTTGATTGTGGTATTTTGTGGCCGCACGAGTAGGTTTTTGTTGAAACGATTTACCTGTAGCGTTGCAGTTAGCCACATCATAATCGTTTTTGTTGTTGCCTAACTTACATGATCACCTGAAAAACGGTTGCACTAAGTGTGCAGTTGAGCCGTTGTTAGTTTGCTCCCTCCTCCTCCTCCTCCTCCTAGTGTCTGTCAACAAACAAAAGCCACCTACTACCCTGTAGGGTGCACGCTACACTCCACCACTTTACAACTATCCTATTCCTCCTATTCAGTTAAGCTAAAACTGTATTTGGTTGATGAAACATTTTACAGTGTGCACGAATTCCTTTCTAAGTAGTTTTTGGTTGAAAAGTATTTAACTTGTAATTAAACAAATATTGTGTACTATTTGATACAAAGGAGTTCATGACAAGCCTTCTGAGTTAAACAGTAGCAGGAAAAAATCATTGGTAAGTGATGAATTTATCATTGTGTTTGATTTTTTTAATTTTTTATTTTGTGTGATATTTGATTCAATGGGGTTCATGACAAGCCTACTGAAGTAAGCAGTAGCAAAAACAATTTTCTGGTGGTAAGCTAAGTGGTGAATTTATCATTGGTGATAAACTTTCTGTTTATCAGTTTTATCTTGACATGTCCTATACTCCTACAAGGAGTCTCCTGGATGCTAGTAAAAAAAAAACAGTGTTTTAAATTATAAGTACTTAAAACATCAGTCATGATATGATGTAGGCCTAACAATTTCATTTATAAAATTTCTTTTAAAAGTATTTTGTACTTAAATACTTTTGAAAGTACTTTGTTGTTACTTTTTAATCAGCGTGTACACATTTTGACATAATGCGCATGCTCAGTGACGTCATTATTCGTTTACATTAGGAGCAAATTAAGAGAGGCTGGACTGTAGTGTGGCTATCCGTTTAAACAGAGATTACTAATCTGTGTTTAGGATTTTTTAAGAAAAGTCACCCATAAAATCATTGCATCTCATTGTTGTTGTTTAGGTGATCAGTCGACAGGCTGGTTTGAACCTGTAGAGGTTTTACCAAGTAAAACGAGAAGTCAGGTGGTTTACCATTGCCACAACTCACTGAGTGGAAAAGTATCTCTGAAAAGCATTTATTTTCCACTCTGCAAATGACAGCTTCACTTCATTCACCACAGGGTCTGGCTGTATAATGGAAATTCATTACTTTGAGAGGAGATAACTGTGATTAGTGTCATCTAACACACCTGTACCTCTTCTCTTATTAAATGATTCAGTCATTTAATTGACTGACCATGTGATAAGAAACAACTATTTATTTTAGCCCTGCAACTAACACATTGAGTGTAAATTATTTGACACTCCACCTGTCTGTTATAGGCAGTTCTCTTGCCTATATGAATATTTATACCTATACAGGAAGGAAAGTATTGTTTTCATGTCGATCACAACAAATACACTCAACCCCCCCAATATACACCTAAACAGACACCCTCACACCCACACACACAACTGCTTTTTACCTATTGGTCTGTGTGTGTGTGTGTGTGTGTACAGAATATCTCAAGAACGGAACATTTTACGAAATTGAAACTTGAAACTTAAGTTACATTCCACTACCGGACGCGACACGAACATTTTCATCAAATTCCATCAACCAGAAGTAGTAGTTCATTTGTGTAATTTTTCACTTTTTTGCGATTTTCTCAAAAACTGATCCTACGATTTTTTTAAAAATCGCCTCATTTACTAAATTTTTTATGCTCTACAAGACGGGGTAGGCGCCATGTTTGTTGAATTTCTTGGTGAGGCTGTTTTCACGTAAAAAAGTGTTTTTTTAAGATTACGGCTTTAATATGTATTATAGCGCAAATATTTATAAAAAAAACTGTAGAGAATTAAAAATCCTAAAACTTTTATTTCAACAATTTTTTTTGTATAAAGCTTAGGCGGAGTGCACACCTATGCGATACGATACATAAGATACGATATTTATCTTATGCGATAAATGTCTGCTTGCTCAATATAATACGAAACACATTGCTGGTGAAAACTTGCCGCACACTAGTGATACAGCGACATTTATCGTAAGATATTTGTAGCGTACGATATGTTCGGCTTGTCTTATGCGATAAATATCTTAAGACATTAGTCGCCCTGACAACCCTGTTAAAACATCATACTATCGCGTTTTCTTATTTTCATTGTTAAAAATTTGTACAATAATGAAGGACGATCCTGTTTTATGATATTCTTTGTAAATGAGGTACAAAAATATCCGTGTATATGGCATTACCAATTAAAAAATTACAGTTGTTCGGCTGCAGTGACGGCCATCCTGTACCGAGTATCCTTTTTCTCTAAATCGGAGGAAACTAAATTTTAAATAGAATAAAATTTCTCTGGTCTCATTCAGTATTTATCTTCATGCAGCGATAGTTCTTTATATACATAGAATAGCTGAGCTGTGGTGTGCGTTGTGTAAATTATATCGATGAACCCAAAACCTTCTGTTTATCCTTTTATTTCGCCTTCTACGGAAATACCAGCGGGAGATTACAGCATCCTCTTCGCTTGAAGAACTCATTATATATATACTGAGGAAATTGTAAGATTGTATCGTACAAATAAAATCGTATCGCACACTGTAAGAAATACGATAAATATCGTATCTTACGTATCGTATCGTATAGGTGTGCACTCCGCCTTAGTTTAGCAGTAATTAACAATTTTCTGTTTTTTCCCATGAAAACGTGTGAAAAATCGATTTTTTTAAGATTTCGGCCTTAGTATGCATTTTACAAGAAAAGTGTATATAATATAATCTATAGGAAATTAAAAGATGTACAACTTTTGTTTTAATCATTTTTCTCTGCAGAGCCTAGTTTTGCGTGAAAGAGTGATTATCCGTATTTTTAAGCCAAACCGAGGTCGATTTTCATTTTGCATCTTTCACTCATGATTAAAATTAGGTTATGTTATTAAAGTTAGTTTTATTGTTTATTTGTAATGTTTTATTAATAATTTTAAAGTCCAGCCTCTCTTAGTTTGCTCCTAATGTAAACAAATAATGACGTCACTGAGCATGCGCATTATATCAAAATGTGTACACGCTGATTAAAAAGTACCAACAAAATACATTCAAAAGTAGGCTATATAAATACAAAATACTTTTAAAAGTATTTTTCTAAATGAAATTGTTAGGCCTACGTCATATCATGACTGATGTTTTTAGTACTTTAAGTAGTTATAATTTAAAAAATAGTTAACTTAATAGGAATACGACATGCAAAAAGTCGTGGACTCTAGCGTGCACCCTGTAGTAGGTGGCTTTTGTTTGTTGACAGAAGGAGGAGGAGGAGGAGCAAACTAAGAACGGCTGAACTATAGGTTTATTGTTAATTATTTGCATTGGCAAGAGAGAGAGGTGTGAGTGTTTCACACCTGATTTTCAAGAAAGTGTGACTGTTTTCCATTTTGCAGCAGTGGATCAGAGGGAGAGGAGTACATGGTTAGAGTGGGCAGTGATGTTCCGGACGTGGGTGGAAGTGTGTACAACATTGATACGGTGATTATCCACCCGAATGCGACCGGATTTTGGAACGATGACATCGCATTGCTGCACACAACTCAAGAGATTAAAATCGGTGGCAAGATATTCTTCAGGAAGGTCGATGTGATAAAAATCGCACAACGATTGCCCAAACAAAGTGAAGACATCACTGTTTCCGGGTGGGGCGGAAAAGTCAGTATATTAAACTTACAGTTGAGCCGTTCTTAGTTTGCTCCTCCTAGTGTCTGTCAACAAACAAAAGCCACCTACTACAGGGTGCACGCTAGAGTCTGCCACTGTACGGATGTCGTATTCCTATTAAGTTAACTATTTTTTGAATTATAAGAACTTAAAGTACTAAAAACATCAGTCATGATATGATGTAGGCCTAACAAATTCATTTATAAAAATACTCTTAAAAGTATTTTGTATTTAAATAATTTTGAAAGTATTAGTAAAAGTTATTAGTAAAAGTTACTTTTTAATCAGCGTGTACACATTTTGATATAATGCGCATGCTCTCAGTGACGTCATTATTTGTTAACATTAGGAGCAAACTAAGAGAGGCTGGACTATATATTAATTTAAAAATATACACATTACATTATTATGACGATTGAAAAATTTGTAGTGACCAAAGGAAAAGTTATAGGCTACAGATTGGAATGGGTGTGGCCAAAGATACCACCACAACCCAGGGGCGGTTTCAGGGAAGGGGCCATGGGGCCATGGCCCCCTCACGAAATACTAGGAAAACTTATGTCGCCGACCGGGGCTGACGACACGTGGCGAAACCTTGTCTGTGAAATTGGTGGCCCTGAAAAGGGCCGTTGTTGACGGCTGGAAGCGGCGAGCCGGCGTGGTAGAAGCGGAGCCCGAAGAGTGACGGCTCAACTACCGGGTTCAGGCCTAGCCTTCCACTCAGCGGCAGTTGGGTCCCCACTTCAGCGTGACAGTGGTGGCCCCCAGAGCCCCACAGTGTCGGGTCAACGTAGGCCGTCCGCCGATAGCGCGGCCGAGGCGGCTCTCTCCGGGCCGGCGAAGGCTGACCGGTGCGGGAATTTAGCGTCCGCCACCGGTAGTGTAGACCAGTGATGGTGCGTCTGGTCTCGGCTGGGCTCGTCTTCTTCTTCTTCTTCTTCTGGCTGGAGCTCTTCTTTCTTGTTCTTCTCCGGTTGAGAGTTCAGCGAAGAGTGAGTCTCGCGGACGATTGTCCTCTCTTAAATACCTGTCAAGGTAAAGGGGAGAGGCTGTAGACGCTAATATTAGAAGGGCAGGCGGCGACACTTTAATATTTTCTATAAGCTATTATTTGTAACAAAACTGAATCCCAATACTCGTCGTACCTATCATTTAACAATAATTATTTTAGTATAAAAATGAGTCAAACAGAAATTATCTATTTTTAAATAGTATTAAGATAACAATCAGTGTCGGTAGTGAAAAGCCACTCGCATCCAGTCACCACCTTGAAAATTTCTCTATAAATTAAAATTGTGGTTACAGCAATACAGCATAAAAGAGGACTTTTCAATGACCCAATTACAAACAGTAAGAGCTACATAAAAACAAGATAGCCCCCCCCCCCGAAAATAAGCCCTGGAACCGCCCCTGCCACAACCGAACGTCAAACATCACACTAAAATTAATTCATCTTCAATAGTCTATTACGATTTTATCCACACAATTTTTCAACATTTCACAAATATTGTTCAACTCCAAATCTACCAAGTACACAATGAAAATAAGTTCAGCTGAATTTTCGTCGAACCGCCTGTTGCGGCTTCACGCAAGCGCCCGTCAACCAAATTAGATGAATTTTAGTATCGAGGTTCATGACTTGATCTAAATGAACACAGAAGGGTGGGGGAGTTCAAAGAGAGGGGTTAACAAAAAACTATGATGTAAGTACCGATCGCAAGAAATAAAAAATGAAAAGACTAAAACGTTTTTTTTTAATTTCCCGAAAATTTCATTTTTGTCAATGTTGTTAAAGCATTAAACAATTCAATCGATGCTCTGTGGAAAAACATTGTCGAAATAAAACTTGTAATTTTCTTAATTTCGGTAAAAATATGGAGGCCCTAATTGTGGGTCGAGCAAAACAATAGGCCTACTTTCCTTCTTATATATTCATATTATGCCCAAAACGGGCAGGTGGAGTGTTATTTTAATTGCACTCTATCTGTTTGGTCCAGGGCTAAAAAAAAATAGTTCTGTTTCTTATCACATAGTCAGCCACTTATATGACTAAACTATTTAAGAACAGAGGAGGTAGAGGTGTACTGTGACACTAGTCAGAGTTATCTCCTCTGAGAGTAATGAATTTCACTTTGCAGCCAGACCCTGTGGTGAATGAAGTGAAAGTGTCATTTGCAGGGTGGAAAGTGAGTGCTTTTCGGAGGGCCTGGCATGCTAATAAGGATACTCTTTCAACTCAGTGAGGAAGGCACTGGTAAACCACCTTACTCCTCGTTTTTACTTAGTAAAACCTCTAGAGGTTCAAACCAGCCTTTCGGCTGTTGACCTAAACAACAACATATTGATATAGGCAAGAGAAAGTTAAAAATGGAATAGAGAGAGAGAGAGAGTTAAAAGGATTATGGTTGTTTGCAGGAGGATAAATTGAGTGTTGAATACGTGACGTTGCCAATGATACGTTACGAGGAATGTAAGCCGCACTACATCAAAGACCCACATTTAACACCAACAAGTTTTTGTACAGCTGTGATTGAAGCCGGACCTTGCACTGTAAGTAGCCTCGCCTCCTACACCTAGACTAGGCCTACTACAACCACCTTTTTCATTAAATACATCCATCATGAACAAATAGAAGCGGTCACTACATTTTTACAGTCCAGCCTCTGTTAGTTTGCTCCTAATGTAAACAAATAATGACGTCACTGAGCATGCGCATCATATCAAAATGTGTACACGCTGATTAAAAAGCAACAACAAAATACTTTCAAAAGTATTTAAATACAAAATACTTTTAAAAGTATTTTTATAAATGAAATAGTTAGGCCTACATCATATCATGACTGATGTTTTTAGTACTTTAAGTAGTTATAATTTAAAATATAGTTAACTTAATAGGAATAGGAGATCCGTAAAGTGGTGGAGTGTAGCGTGCACCCTTTAGTAGTAGGTGGCTTTTGTTTGTTGACTGTAGGAGCTAACTAACAACGGCTCAACTGTACTTTTTCTTGCCTATATGAATATATAGGAAGGAAAGTATTGTTTATGTCGATTTTTGAAATCGAGTTTTCACCGGATATACACGTAAACAGACCCCTCAACTCACACAAACATGTTTCTAGCGATTGGTTTGTGTGTGTGTGTGTGTGTGTGTGTGTGTGTGTGTGAACAGAATATCTCAAGAACAGAACATTGTACGAACTTGAAACTTGAAACTTAAATTACATTCCACTACCGGACCCCGACACGAACATTTTCATCGAAATCGGTCAGCCGGAAGTAGTAGTTTATTCGTGTCACTTTTAACTTTTTAGGATTTTCCTCAAAAACTGGTCCTACGATTTTTTTTTTAAATCACCTGGTTTACTGAATTGTTTTTTGCTCTACAAGATAGGGTAGGCGCCATGTTTGCTGAAATTCTTGGTGAGGGCTGTTTTCACTTAAATTTTTTTTAAAGATTACGGCTTTAATATGCATTTGAGCGCAAACAATTATATAATAAAAGTTGTAGAATCTTTAAAATCCTACAACTTTTATTTCAAACATTTTTTTGTATAACACTTACTTTAGTGGTAATTAGCGATTTTTCGGTTTTCTTCTCGCCAAAACGTGTGAAAAAATCGGTTTTTTTAAGAATTCAGCATTAGTATGCATTTTACGATAAAAATGTATATAATAAAATTTATAGGAAATTAAAAGATCTACGACTCTTATTTAAAAGCATTTTTCTCTACAGAGCCTAGATTAGCGTGAAAGTGTGATTTTTCCGTATCTTAAAAGCCAAACCTAGGTTGATTTTCATTTTGAGTGTTTCACTCATGATTAAAATAAGGTTAGTTTTTTGTTTATTTCTAATATTGTATTACTAAGGTTAGGTTATATTGGTCATTATTTGAATTGGCAAGAAAAAGTTGTGTGAGTGTTTCACACCAGATTTTTTTTTTTAATTCTTTATTTACAATAAGCAAATGTGATGATTATGATAATAATGTAAATGACATGATAGGCATGAGAGGGGTAGGACCCCATTGGTGCCTCCCCAACAATGAAATTTGTATATCAAATTAACAGGTTTCTACTCCAGCGTCTTTTAAGGCGTCTAGGGGGATTATCAGGTAAATTTTTTTTTTTTATTCCTAATTTGTGTGCGTTGCAATCTGTTCAATTTAGAACAATAAGCAACTCCATGACCCAATGAGATGAGGATGATGTGTATGACGTGTAAATGAGACTGTGTAGTCTTGTGCAGACCCAGGTCGACCATTCCTGAGAGAGTATGGTTAATTGAACCCCAACCATCAGAGTACACCGGTAACCACTGTCTAGCATTCAAATCCGTATAAAAGTAACTACCTTTTACTAGGATTTGAACCAGGAACCTTTGTCTCCGAAAATCAGCCGTTAAAACAGCTGATTTTGGGCGACGACTTTATCAGGTAAATGGAAGGTGGAAAGTGAACGCACCAGTGGGTCTCGTGTTCGTGTGCCTTGTCGTGAAAGCGCTTGTATAGGTATTCGGTGTTTTCAAATCTGTATGTAAGGTTTTGTTGTTAACGTAAAGAGGTGCATTTGTACCTCAAAAATAATTAAGGTTATTTTAAGGCGTAATGTTTTTGACCGGAATGCTTGAATTCGTTGCAAGTTAGAGGGTTTGGTTGAACCGTAAATTTGGGACCCGTAGTAGGTCCATGTAAGTTTGAAAAGAGAACAATATATGCGTAAGTTTTGCGCCATCGGTAATTTTGATCGTTTGTAAAGTAGGGAATATAGAAGTTTAAGTCGGGAATTCAGTAATAAACGTTTCCGTTTGATATGTGTGCTCCAAGTCAGTCGTTTATCAAAAGTCAGGACCGAGATACTTGACCGTATCTGTTTTTGTGCGAGGTCACAAAACGAAGGCTAAAATTGTAGAGGCACCTGAATAGAACGGATGATAAACAGTTTTAAATAAAAAATCTGGTGTGAAACACTCACACAACTTTCTCTTGCCAATGCAAATAATGAACAATATAACCTTAGAAATAAACAGAAAACTTACTTCAATAAACATAACCTGATTTTAATCATGAGTGAAAGACGCAAAATGAAAATCAACCTCAAATTGGCATAAAAATACGGAAAATCACTCTTTCACGCTAAACTAGGCTCTGTAGAGAAAAATGGTGTAAATAAAAGTCGTATATTTTTTAATTTCCTATAAATTTAATTATATGTAGGCCTATACATTTTTGTCGTAAAATGCATACTAAGGCCGAAATCTTAAAAAAATAAATTTTTCACAACGTTTTCGTGAGAAAAAACAGAAAATTGCTAATTATCGTTAAACTAAGCGTTATAACAAAAAATGTTTCAAATAAACGTTGTAGGATTTTTAATTCTCTTCAACTTTTAATATATAAATTTTTGCGCTAAATTGCATACTAAAGCCGTAATCTTAAAAAAACAACGTTTTTTACGTAAAAAACAGCCTCACGTAGAATTTCAGCAAACATGGCGCCTACCCTATCTTGTAGAGAATAAAAAATTAAGTAAATTAAACGATTTTTAAAACAATCGTAGGACCAGTTTTTGAGAAAATCGCAAAAAAGTGAAAAATGACACGAATAAACTACTACTTCTGGTTTACCGATTTTGATGAAAATGTCGTGTCGGGTCCGGTAGTAGTATGTAACTTAAGTTCTATGTTTCAAGTTCGTACAATGTTCCGTTCTTGAGATATTCTGTTCACACACACACACAGACCAATCGCTAAAAACATGTTTTTTGGGTTCAGGGTGTCTGAAAACGTATAGATCCGGTGAAAAACTCGATTTGTTAAAATCGACATGAAAACAATACTTTCCTTCCTATATATTCATGTAGGCAAGAGAAAGTAAAAATTGGAAACAAAATAAAAGTTTGGTTTGTGTAAAATGAGATAGATTAGAGAGAGAGAGAGAGAGAGTGGTGAGGATTGACGCCATCATCTGACACTGCAACGCACAACAAAAGCTGATGTTGTGTAAAAGAGCTTCCAAAAATATCTATAGTCCAGCCTCTCTTAAATTGCTCCTAATGTAAACAAATAATGAAGTCTCTGAGCATGCGCATTGTATCAAAATGTGTACACGCTGATTAAAAAGTAACAACAAAATACTTTCAAAAGTATTTAAACACAAAATACTTTTAAAAGTATTTTTTCTATATGAAATTGTTAGGCCTACATCGTATCATGACTGATGTTTTAAGTGATTATAATTTAAAAAAATAGCTAACTTAATAGGAATAGGATAGTTGTAAAGTGGTGGAGTGTAGCGTGCACCCTGTAGTAGGTGGCTTTTGTTTGTTGACAGTAGGAGCAAACTAACAACGGCTCAACTGTTTAGGTGACCGATTTCATGTGCGCATGCTTCTACTCTACTCAATGAAATGAAATGTTTAAAATGAGTCGGCGGTAATTTAGTCAGTGGCGGCCCACTTATATATTTATAGGCCTATGTTAATTTTTTAAGTTAAAAAGTAGCTGTTTATATGATTGTAATGTATACATTATTTTTACCTATGTAAAACATATATATATATATATATACATATTTGTCTATGATTTTATAAATTGAATACATGTAGATAACCGATTGAGTACATTCTATCTTTATTTCTGGATTAGTATTGAATAAACAAACACAACTTTGTAATTTTTATAAGAAATTTACTAAATTGAACACTTTAAATACCGTACATGAGTTACAAAAACAGTTTGAAAATAAAAAAATCAAGTCCAAATCCATTATGTTGGCCAAAATTATGAAGAAATAATAACACATAAACTAGTCAAACTGTCGATTATTGTTTACTTTAAAACAAACTGAACTGTAGCCGTCTTCCTTTTTGAGGTGCAAAACTCGTCCACAACTGGATCTGGATCCGACATTAAAGGAAAGCTTAACTCTCTTTCTATAGGCACAATCGCCAGTTTATTAAGTCTTTGCCCTGCCATAGGTGCCCGTAGATAAGGTTTAATTCGTCTCATTTGCGATACGTAAATATCGTAACCATTATTGTTTTCCATCTTGTTGTGAATAAAAATCCCCCCCCGTTGTTTTATTGTTTCAGTGAAGAAGTGGAAGAATTAAAAATGGGTGGGGGTGGGCCCACCGCCCACCCGCTAGGACCGCCACTGAATTTATTGATTTCTTTTGTTTCAGGTGGATTCAGGTGGCCCGGTTGTTGTGTCGACAGGAACAATTCTGAAAGAAGATCGACTGGTGGGAATATTTTCTGGAACAGATGTTTGTGGTTCGATAGTTCACCCTGCTGTCTATACGGATATCACACAATACACGGACTGGATTACTGACGTCATTTACAACTTCAAACCGCGCCCTCTAGTCTGCATCACAAACCATTCTTCTACAGTTGAGCCGTTGTTAGTTTTCTCCTACTGTCAACAAACAAAAGCCACCTACTACAGGGTGCACGCTAGAGTCGACGACTTTACGGATCTCGTATTCCTATTAGGTTAACTATTTTTTAAATTATAACTACTTAAAGTACTAAAAACATCAGTCATGATATGATGTAGGCCTAACAATTTCATTTAAAAAAATACTTTTAAAAGTATTTAGTATTTAAATACTTTTGAAAGTATTTTGTTGTTACTTTTTAATCAGCGTGTACACATTTTGATATAATGCGCATGCTGAGTGACGTCATTATTTGTTTACATTAGGAGCAAACTTAGAGAGGCTGGACTGTAGTTGAGCCGTTCTTAGTTTGTTCCTGCTGTCAACAAACAAAAGCCACCTACTACAGGGTGCACGCTACACTCCACCACCTTACAACTATCCTATTCCTCCTATTAAGTTAACTATTTTTTGAATTATAACTACTTAAAGTACTAAAAACATCAGTCATGATACGATGTAGGCCTAAACTATTTCATTTATAAAAATACTTTTAAAAGTATTTTGTATTTAAATACTTTTGAAAGTATTTTAGTTGTTACTTTTTAATCAGCGTGTACACATTTTAATATAATGCGCAAGCTCAGTGGCGTCATTATTTGTTTACATTAGGAGCAAACTAAGAGAGGGCTGGACTATAGGCCTACCACATGTCTCAGTTATGTTAAATTCTCCAAATGTAACACCTCCTTCATGTAGCTACCGAGTTGTTCCACGCAAGTAACCGTTGCTGTTAAATTTATTCAAGTTTATAATTTTTTTGACCTTCTAGAGTAGCTGCCCCACCAGCAGGAAACTTAAATATATCTCTTTTTCTATTTTCTGCATGGTACAGATGCAAGCAAACAGACACTATAGCAGATAATTACAAAGATGTTACAAAGGTGTTAAAACAGTGTTAAATGGGTGTTGAGTAGGCTAATAAATGAATTTACAACAACAGTTACTGAGTGAGGGTGTCATCATCTGATCCTACCTGTACAGTCAGCCCAAACACAACCCCACTCATCCTCTTTCCTCACAAACCATTGCATCACCAATTGTTCCTTAATACTATTATTTGTATGGCAAACTGGACAGTTTCTCTCAAGAACTTGTAAATGTTGCGGTACTATTTTTCTACAAGTATGTAAATTTTATTATATGGTTTTTTCTGGTTTTACATCTTTAAGCAAATCTACTGTTTTATTATTAGCTTTTTCTTGTAATAACTTGTACTTGTTTTCACTAACTGGGGAAATAACTTAAAGCCATGTTTGTTTGTTTTTTATTTTTGGAGAATTACTTATCTACCTTTTGTGGTTTAAACCTGACGCTTGGCAATGATTTTTGGACTGAACCATGCATTTTCACAACTGTATTATGTCAAATAAAGCGTTTATTTTTATTTAATAGAAACATCGTTAAATAATTCAAAATGAGCTACGGAATGAGTTGCAGCAGGAAAAACACAGACGTTTGTTTTTCTAAACGGCTATACTCGGAGCGGATACCGCTATAGAGCTCCGTTTTCCTCTCTCAAGAAGTTTAGAGGCTAATAGAATTTTCTATTAACACCACATATCTATTTCTAATTACAAAAGCAAAATACGATACATGGCGCATTACTGCCGTAAAAATGCATGGTTCAGTCCAAAAATAATTTCCCTATCTTTACGTGAAGCCAAAATACACTTTTTAAAATAAAAATGGCTGGCATTTTAAAATGTTCACATAGAGAAGAGAAAACTCTGATATTTAAACGTACTTAAACGCCGTTCTTTCATGAAAAGCCTGGACGGAGTAACGGACGTTTAAAAAACCACATTAACGAAAAACTGTCTAAAATCTGAGTACTCTTTGTGCTTAAATTTCTGCATCTCAGACTAGTATCAACATAAAATAATCTCAGTCAAAACAAATCAACGCAGGAAAGAACAGGATTTAATTTAGTGCAGTGTTGAAAAATATTTGTTATGTTTTTTTTTAAACGAGTGCGGACAGGTGAGAATGGCATGCCTCTAAACCAGTGGTTGCCAACCCGCAGTGGTCTGCGGACCACTCACCCTGAGAGTGAACTACCACAGACCACCCATTTTACACGCACTCTGATATGTG